>PISX010005547.1:0-106606 GCA_004024625.1 Mellivora capensis | reverse complement strand
CCAAACGTCTTAAAATCAAGTTCAAATCATTTGAAAAGTTACCAGGACCGATAGGATGATCATGTCCCAAACTTGGGATATGGAAGATCAGGGCAGGAGACTATTTCTGTTTCTTATGGGGTTTGGGGTCTGGGGAGCAGAGGGAGGTGTTAAGTTCCTTTGAAATGAAATGTATAAACAAAAAAAGGAATTTGATTTTTCTTTTCTCATTGTGTTTGGTCTCTATGATTTGGTTGATGTGTGTGTTTGTATGTATGTAAAAAGAGCAAGACAGTTCTATTTATTTAGCCCTCAGTAGTAATTATGTATAATATATTAACAAATGTTCATACCTCCTATCTTCAAATCCAACTCTATGTAGCATCAGGAAAGCTCCTGCTTAGTTATGGGTCACATGTCCCCTGTAATTCCCAACTCAGGTCCTGAATAGCCTCAGAAAGGACAAGATATCAAGTGAAAAGTAAAACTTTACCCTAATGAAGAGGATCTTTTCTCCCACTCGGTATCTTCCTTGAGAGAGCCTCTCCACACAGAATTTGTTTGGGCATTTGCAAGGAGGATCTTCAGAAATTCGCTTCACCTACAAGAGAAGAGCAGGCAAGTTCAATTTTCCTTAATCAGGTTCCATTTAGATTAATTTGTTCTGTGGGTTCAAAGGCCCCTGAACCATTAATGCTTTTAAATTTGTTCTATATCAAACTATGGACACAATATGAGCACAGGAATATCACATTAAATCCTAACTATATAAAAGTCAGGCCCTGAAGGCATTTTCCGAAGGCAGTAACCGCACTGAGGCATAAGCTGGATGATGACAATAAAAATGATGCCGGAGGATAATGATGAGCAAATCAATCGGCCGTGTAGAAATAACGAGCTAGGTTCTCGCCGGGGGAGTATTGAAGAGATGTGTACATTGGATTGCCAAGATACACACACTGAAAGCTAGAATAGAAAGTATGTTAACAGGGTAAAATTTCCTCATTATAATTTTAATGATATTAATTTTACCATTTTCAAAATAAATGAGAATTAAACTGTTGTTTTTTTTAAAAAACGAGCCTACTGATTCCATATTATTTTGAATTCTAAGATTTCCTTTAGGAAATCATCTCTACTTCATCTAGAGTCTAACCAGCAATTCACTCCATGTCAGTAATTCTCACCTACCAAAAACCCATTTTTGTGGCAGTATCTCACAATTTACATGTCATATAGAATCCCTGTCTGAATATCAGATTTTATCTCTATTTTAACTTTCTCCCTACTTTTAAAAAAATACATAATCTAAGTGATATGAACCACATTCTGGGGTAGGGTGGGGTCAGTGAATGTGGGTGGTTCTCAGAGTTCCCGAGAAAGAAATGTGTATTTCCTTCTAAATGTATTTGTAAAAATGTTTTTGAAGTAAAAGTGTATATACATATACATACATGTTTTTAAAGTAAAAGTATATATATATATATACACACACATATGTATGTGTGTGTATATATATATATATATATATAAATTAGGTTCAATTTATACCATTGTTAATTTATACCATATCTTTTCACCACAATAAGGGCTTCCATGAAAAAGGAAGGATGGAAGAAAGGGAGAGAGGAAAGGAAGGGAGGGATGGAGAAAGGACTTCGGCCATTTAGCAGAAAATCAGACAGTCAGCAACATAAAAACACATGGCCCAAACTTTAAAAGAGCCATGCTTGGCACAGCTTCAATGCTGCATAGGAACTGGGCAAAGCAATAAGTTGGTGTTCAAGTGGTTCCTCTAAGACAAGACAATCACGATTATGCGTGGAAAGTATTTCCATCTTGAAGTGTTCCTAGATGAAACACAGAAACTATTGGTTTCAAATGAAAGAAAGTACAAGAAACATATTCTCAAGTGACCTGTCCTTCTCCATTGCCTTCCTAACTTTGAAAATGGACCGGCTTTTTAAAATCAAGGGCTTTTTTTGTAGTTGTGTGAGAGGTGGAGGCAGAAATGGAAGAGACAAGGCCAGACTGTGGGTAGTGGAAATATATTGTGAAGTCAACAGTGACTGATGACATCTGTGCTTCTTATATTACCTTGGGAAAAGTCAGTCTGGCAGGTGTTCTGTTTTTGGCCAGGAACTCAGCCAATTTTCTGCTAAAATAGGATTTCAAGAGGAGCCTGATTACTCAGAATTATACTATCTCTTATCCCCAGACTGAGGAAGTTGATGGAGAAGAGGAATAATGTAAGAATGGTTTCTTAGAACTGTATTCAATTCATTGTGCGTGAACGCACAATGAGCAAAGGCAAACCGAGAACTCAACACAACCCTATTTTTATTTATTTATTTATTTATTTATTTATTTATTTATTTATTTTGGTTACAGTTGATTCCTTTTATCAGAACATCTGGAGAATATATTAATCTGAATGGACTCCACATTTAGTGTGTTTCTCTAATGATATCTTGATAAAGAAGGTGGAATGGATTATCCACATAAAGAGTTATCTTTTTTTTTTTTTTCCAGTTTTCCACAATTCCCCTACGGAAATTTGAGGATACACAGGAAGTTTCAAACTGGTAGTTATTTTTGAAACTGTTCATGGAATATGATATCTTAGGGCAACTTTTCTTTTTTTATTCTTTTCCTTTTGTTCCCCCTTCTTCTTTTCCTCCCCTTCTTTATTCTCCTTCTTTTCCTTTCCTTTCTTTTTTTTTTTTTTTTGAAATAATAACTTTGCCAGAGTAAAAATAGCCAATATTATTAACAAAACACAGGGACTTTGCTAGCAATCTCTATCTCTCTATCTTATACCCCTATTCTGTAGCACACACCGCTGCTCAAGAATTTCAACTCCCCTATGGCTGGTAAGTCCTCACACATAGCAGAGCAGTTGCCATAGGAACTCTTTCCTTTTTATATTTGACATATGAAGCTCTGATTTAAACCATGGGTGAGACCCAAATTATTTTTCTCTTTGTTCCACTGACCCTGAAACAAAACACAACAGTGAAAAACTATCACTTACTCAAAAATGTGAATATTTCAACACAATTTCCCCAATGTAGAGTGAAAGAGACTGTAAGAGACTGCAGTGGCCAAATAAGTCTGGAAAATTCCAGATTAAACAAGACTCTCTCAGAGAACTCACTACTGCTTTTGATCTGCCAATGCACGCATTGCCAAACTCTAGATAGGGACTATATAGTAAGCTGTATTTCTCAAAGGAATGTAACCATGGAATTCTTTCCCCCATGGGGCCTCTGGCAGTATGTTTGATTAAACAGTATTTGAGAAATGCTGGTTTAAAGGCTTTCAGAACAGACTACAGTAGTACAGAAACATCCACTTGACACATTTCCTACATTCAATGAAAACCCCTTCATTAAAACAGACAGTTATATTCCCAAACTCCACTTGGTAAACCATACAGGGGGTTAAAAGCTCTTCTGAAATCCCCTTCATGGTTTGCAGCTGAGAGAACAGAACTTGGAGTAGGGAGAACAGCCACAGAGCGATAGGCCATTTTAAAAAGAGTACCTATCTTGCTCTACTCTTATTGGGAGTCTCGGCAAGACTTTTCCAAAATCCCTTCCATGCTTTTTGCTCCACCTTCTCTCTCCTGTCCTTTTACTCCCCCTACCCAAGGAATAGCCACACATGGGACAAGATGGTAAAGGAAAGGAACCAGGTTCCTTCTAGCTGCTTCTCCCAGGTTCATGTAAATGGCTTCAAGGGGCAACATCTCCATCTGCAAAGCTACAGCAAGGTTAAGTACAACTATTTCCAGAGCACATGGCTTTGCTTGATTAACAGAAAAAGGCAGAAGCTTTTTTAAACTTTTATAACCTACATTGGCAATTTATCCACCATGTATGGCATCGGATAGATACAGATGAATAAAATAGGATACTGTTGTGGAGACCAAGAGCCACACCTAGAGAAGAATGGGCATTTATGTCCAGTAAGGCACATACTTTATTAAATATACACCAAACTTTTGGGCATCAAGAAATAACTTGTCAATTTTTCCTGGGATAAGAGATGCTGACAAAATCTTTATATAGGAGGCTGTGCCATCTGAATTTTATAAGATGAAAAAGTGCTTATATGAATATTCAAAGATGGAGTAAGCAGAAGTCTGATGAGGAAAGCAAGTGAGGAAAAACACAGGATATAAAATTACCTTGGAAATGTGGGATTAGCGGGCATGTTTACAATGGATACATCAGAATGCAAGAATAAGTCCACAGGGTAAAAAGTCCAGGAAAGACAAAATGGGCCAGAGCATGGAGCGCTTATGTGGCATGTCAATGAGTTTGGGCATTGCCCTGTAATGTGAGAGGGAACCCCTATATAATATTAATCAAATCTGAGTTGCATTTTTTGCTGATCATTCCAGTAGCAATAATATTCAGGGGGGATAATTTCAAGAACAGAATAGTAAATAGTTATCAAACACCAGAAAGTGTTCTCTTAATTTGCAAACTAAAAAAAGTTCATTTGAGAGGCTCCTTTGGTGGCTCAGTTGGTGAAGCGTCCTGACTCTTGATCTCTGGTTAGGTCATGATCTCAGGGTCCTGAGATCCAGCCTAGTCTGGGTCCCCAGGCTTAGCACAGACTGTTTGTCCCTCTCCATCCCTCTCTCTTACTCTCCCCTGTGAGCACTCACTCTCTCTCTCTCTCCATCCCCTCCATCTAAAATAAATAAATAAAGATGAAATCTTTTAAAGAAATTCATTTGATCGGTGGTCCATTCACTGAAAGGCTAAGGGTGATGTTGGCCAGAACTCTGCCTCTGATGGAGAAAGTAAACAGAGGTGACAGCTAAGAGGAAAGGAACAAAAATAAAGTGCAGTACCCCCAGAGAAACACATTTATAAGAAAAACCAAAGGAACATCTTATTCTAAAGTAAGTTGAATCAGAAAAGTATAACTTTGAGAGAAGGAACATTGTTTTCATCAATGTATAAATAATGTTATTGCCTACTTTTAATACGATATATTGTTCAATTTCCTTACACAATAAAAATGAAATACTATATGACAAGTAAGGCATGTGACCAATCCTAAAAACTGTCCTGTGATTTTAAAGTTTTTTTAGATGGCATTGGATACAAATGTCCTTCTTAGTCTTTAATTCCTGAGCAACTTGAGCAAAAGAAACTAAATTAAACTGGTATTGGGGGCACCTGGGTGGCTCAGTGGGTTAGGCTGCTGCCTTCGGCTCAGGTTGTAATCCCAGGATTCTGGGATCGAGCCCCGCATCGGGCTCTCTGCTCAGTGGGGAGCCTGTTTCCTCCTCTCTCTGCCTGCCTCTCTGCCTACTTGTGATCTCTGTCTGTCAAATGAATGGATACAATCTTTAAAAAAAAAAAAAACAAAACTTGCATTGGCTAAGATACCTTGACAAGCTAAGTTTTAAGTTTGCTGCCTTTAGAAATGGAAATTCTCAGTCTGTCAAATTGTTGTACTTCTGCTTCTGTGAATCTGCAATATAGGCCGTAGCGTTACACAGGGAAAAGCAAAAGATGAGCAACCTCTCTTCCACATCCTATAGGGCCAGTCAGCCATTTCCCCAGCTCTTCACAGCTTAGACCCTAGAGAAGGAAACTCAACTATGGGCCAGCATGGCTTTTCAGTCCTGTCTGTTCCACAAAACGGCATTATGGTTGGTGCTGGTTTCTAAGTACCTTCCCCATGTATGAGACATACTTTAATCTAACATCCCTGAGGTAACTATTTTTCGAAAAACTGCCCATGTTTTGTTTTGTTTTTTTTATTTGCACTCAAATTTTATGTGCTGGGAGGTGAATGCATGCACACAACCAAACACACTTCTTATAACCAAGAATTACTTTTAACAGATAACAGAGGAACCAGAGAATTTTAATTCATCTAGGTTGCTGATCCTCCCAGAATCTGTTCTCTATGATTATGAGGGTCTATGAAAACATTCCCTAATCTACCAAAGACCATGACTCAAGGACTCTGCTAAGTAGAGGGGTGGGGACCACAGACAGCAAAACTGGGTTGGAATTAGATTCCAACTAATTAGCTTGGGCTCCTCTCCCCTCAGCAGGCTTTTTAATTTCTGCCTCAGTTTCTTCAACAAGAAAGGAGCCCCATGATAACAAAAGCACTTGAAAAACAATGATAGATTCTGGCCCATAGCAGGCAGGTAGCAAAGGGCAGTTCTGTTCCCTGTGGTATGTTGGTGTTCTCTTCTCCAACCTCAGGCTTCTTATCTGTGAAACAAAAAACCATAACCCAAAACATCAAGGTTGAACAAACTGTTTGCAAAGATAATTTTTAGGAAGTTAGCTTATCCTAAAATTTTGGATACTACTCAGTAGAAATCAGGTCACTTTATTTTAAACTACTGGCTCAGTTTGGAATCTCAAAATGACTACTTCTACTGTTATAGGACTACAAACTTTTTCATAGGATTTAAAAATAAATTTGAATGAAATTGAAATAGGTAAAGGTTACATTGACAAGATATTGTACAGAATGAGTTTTGAAGTTCAAAAAAGAGTAAGTGCTGGTAAGAAATCCAACCAATTTTACTTACGGCATCATCCAATAAGTTCCCCGTACTCTTTTTTCCAGAAGACTTTGACGAAGGAGAAGGTGAAGGAGAAGGAGCAGAAAGTGTTTCTTCTTGTTCAATCTCTTTTTCCAATTTTATCAAACCAGGAGGTTCCACACCATACCTTTTAAAAGACACCAGATCAGTACACATGCATAACTTCTAATGATTTACTTACCACACGTTACATTTGGTCATAAACACCATAGGACCAAATTGTTGACTTTTTAAAACTAACTTTCTCTGGCACTGAAATGGTAAGTTCTAAAATTGGCCTCCTTTAAAGCAGGAAAAAGCACATATATCTGATTTTGATGTAGATATGCACATTTACACTTACGTTTAGATATGCGTACAGATGCATGAATAGACAACTGACATATTAGGAATAAAAATACTCCATGTAATACATTGAGGCATAACATAAGTTATCATGTTAACTTTAGTCTTCAGCTTTTAGATTTATTAGATTTGAGATTTTTAATTGAATTCCTATTTTGAAGACAAGCTTGTTAAAGATGAAAATAGCAATCCCCAAAATGGACATCCTTAAATGATTTAACAGACAAGAAACCACTGTTAATTGTGTACCTCCTTTGAGTCAAGAACAATGTTGTGTGGGATTATACTGTCATAGGTTATACATTTAAAAACAATGTAATGAAAGTACGTATGGGGTCCAGTGAAAGAAAATGAACAAGAGCAAATAGAGAAATAATTTAGCATAACAATGTTAAAAATTATGTTACAAATTATTAGTACCCTAGAAGTTCAAAAAGAGAGATGTAATAGTTGTTATTGGCATTCTTATCTCCCATAAACATATTTTTCTTTGGCTACATTTAAAATTGGTTGGGTTTCTTAGATGCTTATCTAGTATACCTGGGTGAAGAAGACCAAGATAATTCCAGAATATGAGAGTTGTAAAGGATCTTTGGGATCATCTAGTTATATCTTATATTTTTGCAGAATAAAGAATAAAGATCCAGAAAGGATACAGAATCAGCTGGGAGCAAGACAAAGATGCAAATTCAGATTTTTTTCAGTGTAGGGCTGAGGTTCTTTTTCTCTGACATTTTAATCAGGTGATTACATGTTAGAAAGGAGAGGAATGAGTCATTTGGAAAGTTAAAAAATAGGTGATGGATAATCTACAAAGAAAATAATCTATATAGAGTAAATACATAGATGGTATGTCTACTACCTTAGACTTAATAATATATTAAAAAGATCATTAAATACGAAAGCTTAGATTATTGTCCTGTTCTAATGGCTTGTTACTTTAATTCACATCATCACACATGTGATGTGTTCAGGATACACTTCCAGAGGAAGCAACTTCCCCACTCTTGATGTTTTTGTTCTTGTCGAGGGTACTCAATTAGTTTAATTCCTGGCCTCTCTCTTTCATTACTCACACTTCTCCAGCAAGATGAAGGGATTTTATCAAACTGTAAAATCTAAGAATCAGTTGAACTTGCTTGACTCAGTTCACCTTTCTTCTAGGGAAGTAGCTGTCCCCAGAAAGGCCACCATAGAAAACTCCCTCTTTGTTTGTAATTAGGTAGTTAATTGGCCTATTTCTGGAGGTCAGTTAAAGAAACTAAGCATGTCTGCCAACTTGGATCTTTTTTTTTTAATTTCTTAATTTTTTAAATTAACCTATAATGTATTATTTGTTTCAGGGGTACAGGTCTGTGATTCATCAGTCTTACACAATTCACAGCCCTCACCATAGCACATACCCTCCCCAGTGTCCATCACCTGGTCACCCCATCCCTCCACCCTCTTCTCCTCCAGCGACCCTCAGTTTGTTTCCAGAGATTAAGAGTCTCTTATGGTTTGTCTCCCTCCCTGGTTTCATCAACTTGGATCTTATCAGTAGTAAAGGTGATATTTAATATTCCATCTGTAACTCTTTTATCCCATTTTCTAATATTTTTTTCCCAGAATTTAGAGGGTAAAGATGCATGCTGTGTCAGAAGCTCTTTGAGAACTGGAAACTTGGAATTTAGTACAAAACAGTCTAGGCTGTCATAACTCCACAGAACAACTGCTCTCTTGAGAACCATCTCTAATGTACTGAATAATTTTTAGTTAAATAAATCATTAGCTAAAAGACCTAGGCACTATTCATCATATTTCTAATGTTTTATATATGTTATCCAGTTAATGGGACATAATGGAAGCATGCAGTAGACTGCAAATCTGTATCAGTGGAGACTAGTGTCTAATTCACAGCACCCTCAAGAGCCAGCATAGGTCCTGCACACAGCAGGTACTTAAGGGGAAAAAAAAATCCCATTGTATCATGCAATAATTTTGAGATCCAAATATGAATTTAGTTTCATTGTCCTGGATCTTTAAGTGCATATCATTTTATCTTTTTTGAAGGTTTTATTTATTTATTTGTTGATTTAATAACGCACATGAGTGGGGAGAAGGGCAGAGGGAGAGGAAGACGGAGGGAGAATCTTAAGCAGACTCCCCAGATGAGGGCAGAGCTTGTGGTGGGCCTTGATCTCATGACCCTGGGATCATGACTTGAGCTAAAACCAGGAGTCCAACACCTAACTGAGCCATCTAGGTGCCTCAATTGCATATATCACTTTAATAAAACATTTCAATATTAAGTGCATATAAATGCTTTACCAAAAATTTTTCCAGCAGATTTTAAACCCTATCCAAAACTAAATCAAATACATTATTTTTTTCTTTCTAGTACTTCATTAGTTACACTGAAGTCCACCCAGCATCTCATTACTGTTGACAAGTACCAACAACACTCACGTGGAGATTTGTGTATCCTTCTTCCCTGAGGTAGACTTGAGCTCACTGTGCCATTAACCTACTCTTAAAATTTAGCAAGTCACTTAACATCAAGAAGTCTGTTCTCTATCAGGAAAGTAGACATGAAACTGGCCTGCCCCAGAGGTCTGATGTCATGGTGCGGGGAGGGAGGGAGGGAGGGAAGATGTTGGAACAGCAGCTGCTATTGAAGATCTTCAGGGTCCCCAGCACAGTTGGGCATCCTGACATACATTCTTTCTGAGGCTCCTTGTAAGTTCAATGTAAAATGGAAATTCTAACTCCTGTTTTAATGTTGTTAGGAGAAATTAAAAGAGTATCCATCACAGGGGTGCCTGGGTGCCTCAGATGGTTAAGCATCTGCCTTTGGCTCAGGTCATGATCTCCAGGTGCTGGGATTATGCCCCGTATTGGGCTCCCTGCTCAGCGGGGAGTCTGCTTCTTCCTCTCCCTCTGCCTCTCCCCCTGCTTGTGCTTGGGTGTGCACTCACATGCTTGTAAGCGCGCTCTCTCTCTCTCTCTAATGAATAAAATCTTTTAAAAAAAGAAAGAGTATCCATTATATGCTCAGTACAGTGTCTAACACATGCCACAGCCTCTGAAATTGTGTTGATAATTGATGAATCAAAGGTTTTACCATTAGGAAACTACAGCACTAAAGTGTTTTTGACGAAGCTTTTTGAAAAATATATTATACCACCAGATGAAATAATGTAGGGGCCTGAAAATTAGGATTAATGGAATATTATTACTATGGTTTATATTATTACTCCTGTTTGTATCCTTTACAAAGGAACTTCTTATAGGTTTTCTTTATACCAGTTTTCCTAGAATTATAGAGCAGCAGAAATTTCTTAGTGCTGAATATAGCCAAACGAGTTAGAAATTCAGCTTTGTTCTTAACTCGTTGGATGAACTTCAGCAGGCACTCTTTTTCATCTCCCCAGACTTCTTTGAATTCTTAGTCCATCAAGGTATAAAATTTTGTTATATTTAATGTTCTTATGAGAATAACACAAACTGGGCAGTGAACCTAGAGGAATTTAACGCACTAGAATTCACAGCCAATTAAAAGTCAATCATCAGTAAAAACATCATATTTGAACACATAAATTAAGCCAGTTGGAAAATATGATTTCATTTGTAATTGTTGGTGGATTCAGACCACCTTCCAGGAACAGGCTGCATAATTTTTTACTTTTCTTCTCTCTCTCTGTTTTTTACAAGTAAAATAATAATGTATTACTAGAGGAACAATAGGTTTCATCATATCTGATCCAAAGTAGCTTAAGTTTGAATGAAGTTGGTAACAAAGTCATACATGGAAAGCCTTGTCCTGGAGATTTTTCTTTATCTGGGAATGCTGAAAATTAGCTCTGCCACTGAACACAGAGAATGAACACTAAGCTCCAAATCTCTGCTTATATTGGCTTTTAAATACTTCAAGCTGCCTAGGGTAGAGTCAGCCAGTCCCAAAATGCACACTTAAATACGATTCATTGGCTTCCTGTCTGTCTGGAGATGTCAACAGGCTGTAAATCATGACATTCCCCTGAGGCTGGGGGCTCACACCTGCACACCAACTTAGTCACCAAATAGGTCTTTTTTTCTGCTCTCCAAAAGGTTGCTTTATTCTGGCTTCCATGATTAATTCTATACCACCTCACGTTTCTACTCTGTGAGGTTGTCACAAATCTATATTATTTTCTACTCCTTTCCAGCCAGCTATGAGATTTTTTGAGTTTGGGGAGAGAGAATTTATTTTTTTCACACTGAATAAGGATCCAACTAAAGAGAGCAAGAAGGTTGAATCCACTAAAATCAAACCCTCACATCTGTATACCCCAGTGATAGGAGAGTAGAGTGAATAATTAAAGGGCAAGAAATCTGGTTTTGTCTCGTTGGAAAAAAATGCAAACTGCTAGGGACAGGGTCTTCTGGTTAATAACTTTCTGAAGAGGTACTAGGAATGGGTTTTTCATTTTTCTGGCACATGACATGATTTTTGAGATTGGTCTAGATGACATAATTGAGCTTTCAAACTGAGTCCTGAACTAGAGAATTTACAAACTATTTAGTAGACTAGAGTTTTCAAACAAAGGACATCTGGAACCTATTTCAGTAGAGTAAGGGGGACACATTTTAGAAACTCCCCCTTTTTAAGGGCAGGTAAGTTTATAGATAAAAAGATGAATTTATAGTTGACAGTTGATAGATTCTTGCAAGATAGTTTTGCCCTGGGCACCTGGGTGGCTCAGTGGGTTAAAGCCTCTGCCTTCGGCTCAGGTCATGATCTCAGGGTCCTGGGATTGAGTCCCTCATCAGGCTCTCTGCTCAGCAGGGAGCCTGCTTCCCTTCCTCTGTCTCTGCCTGCGTCTCTGCCTACTTGTGATCTCTGTTAAATAAATAAATAAATAATTTTTTTAAAAAAAAGATAGTTTTACCCTATTTTTATTCTGTGTTGAAGTAATTTAAAGATAGATTTACATTTGGAAGGAAATTTCACTCATGTGAGCACATGTGATATTCTTAGCAGAGTCAAGTGTTTTAAATAGGATGTGTTAATTAATAAACCTTGTATAAGGATTTTTTTTTACTTTTTTAGAATTATTTACTTTTTAAATTTTTTTGCCCCTATATTTCTTTTTTTTTTATTATTTCTTTTCAGCGTAACAGTATACATTGTTTTTGCACCACACCCAGTGCTCCATGCAATACATGCCCTCCTTAATACCCACCACCTGGCTCCCCTAACCTCCCACCACCATCCCCCGCCCCTTCAAAACCCCTCAGGTTGTTTTTCAGAGTCCATAGTCTCTCGTGGTTCACCTCCCCTTCCAATTTGCCTTAACTCCCTTCTCCTCTCCATTTTTATTTTAAGCAACACTTCATTAGGCCATGCACTGAAATAGGAGACTAACAAAAATGTTCACCAAGTATATTTCTTTCAAATGGTCATAAGTGTTGTTCAAAATTAAGGAAGCACTCAAAAATAATAATATAAAAGGCTCCACTAAGATATTAACTATTGATTATGGCCCCAGACCAAAATATCAAAAGTTTTAAACTTTTAGCATAAAGGTAATCTTAATTCTGTAGTCTATAAAACATCGACTTCATAGGGACATTTTTCAGCAATGAATATCCAAGTATTGTCATTAAAAAGATCTTTCAGGTTTTATTGACCTGCTTTTGCTGAGTGTTTTACTTTTCAAAAGGAAAACATGCATATTTTACACACAGAAACTGACATGGTTTCTGAAATATTAACAGTGGGATTTCACTCTCCAGTGATGATAGCTCTATTCAGTCGAAAATAAAAGGAAGTTTTACCCATGAGAACAAAAATAAGTGGTCTCATTCTCCCATCTCAGAACTCAGAGAAGCCCACAGTTCTCAAAGGAGCATCACTGAGTGTTCCCAGTCAGGAGAAGATGGCAGAGAATCAGAAACATCTTGAGAATCATATCTGAAGTGATGTAGATACTTTTAAGATGACATTTATGTAATTTCAAGGAGTTAATGTTTAGAATCGAATATTAAAAACATCAACTGTCAGTGATTATTAGAAAAACGTTCACAGTTCATAAGATTGTGCTGGGGACTTTGTTATAGTAAAAACTCATCAAGTGTGTGTACAAATTAATGTACTGATTCATAAGAGCTTTCCCCAAATCACTTCTAGTTTTGGCTAATGTCTTAACTCGGTAATTTCTGTAATCCTCTAATGGAGGCACAAGGAGAGGAGGAAGCAGAGAGTAAAGATGCAGACATAGTTTCATTATGTTCAAAGAAAAATTTAGGAATAAAATGAGATCAGGTGGATGCATTTTCCTTTTTTTCCCCCCTTTAACTAATATTCTCCAACAGATAGCTTAGGGAGTGAAATTTGGGTTTACTGGTTTGCTGTCTGTAAAGCACAACTGAACTTCCATTCAAATAAAAAAAAAAAAGATAAGATCTTCAAATGTGTACAGATAGAAACTTAAGTAGACATGTATGCTTAAATGTTCAATCTATCCGACTGGCATTCAACTGTTTTACCTTGTGCTGCACACAACAAAAGTAACACCCTGAGTGATCTCAGCATGTTTTCTGGGGTTCAGTGTAAGTACAGTATTTCATGTCACTCAAGTAAGTGAAGAAAATAAAAGCAAGGTTTATAAATAGAGCATTGTAACATAAGGGTTATCTTAATCCTTAGATAATTCCTTTGTGAAATTAGTAATATCTTTGTAATATGAATAATTACTGCTTTCACCAGCTTACAGTGTTGTAAGTATGGTCAGAAATGGAGCAACCCATTCATATCATAAAGAACAATGACGGTGGTGACAATACTAATACTAATACTAATACTAATACTAATACTAGCAGGATGAAAATGTGAGGGGTGATAAATCGACTGATGGCACAGACTGCAGTATGGTTGCCCAGATATACACTCATCTCTAAGCTCATCAACTCGTATACATTAAATGTGGACACCTTTTTGTATGTCACCCAATAAACTGGTTTTTTAAAAAAAGAATGATAAAGAAATGGAGCAACCCAGACTCTCAGTTTCAAAATAACTGGGGGAAAAAAAAACACATAAAACTTGACATGATCCATCACCATGAAATTGACCAGACCCTTATGTCACTAAAATTAAGATTTTAATTTGTTTTATGTACTATGGCCAGACTTGGAACTGAAGGAAAGGGGATTTCTAAAGGGATTTTTGTCATTGGGTAGCATGTCTTCTCCTTTGATGACTCTGTCATAGTTAAAAAGTCTGGTCCAGCAGGATTCCTAATCTGAGTGCTCCAGTAATAAAAAGCATAATCAAAAAAATAAAATAAACCCAGAAAATAGGCAAATATTATAAACTATCAAGAGGATAATGACATCTCGTGACTAATTCTGCAGATGGTACACCGCCTTCTCTCTACCTGTATATCATGGCTTTCAGAATCACGATGCTGACTTGATTCATGTATTTAGATTATTAAAACAACAAAATGGAATCTGGCCCTTTAGAATATTCTAGCATTATAATTAAAATAAAGAAATTGAATAAAAAATGTTCTGCCTTATCTCTTAAGTAGAAACCATCCATGTTTCTCTCACTCTAACATTTCAGTGGCAGCTGCTCATTTATTGAAATTTTACTTTGTGTATTTTTCTTCCCCTTGTATTTTTCACTTTCCCCCTTTTAGGGGATATCTGTAGAGTTCAAAGGATACCATTCCTTTGACTCAAGGTTGTTTGCCTACAGGTCAGAAGCCCCAAGACTGGGTGGCTTAGCAGAGTCCTAGAAGCAACTGATGCCGTTGTCTTGCTCCCTCATAGAACCCAAGAAGGTGACAGCTCTTGGGGGGGGGGGGGAATCCAAAGAAAGAATGGGACACTACAAGCTCAAACTAAGCCCCAGTAGTAGAAGCCTGAGTGGACAGAGGACCAGGGGATCCTCTCCCAAGGCCTTCACACAGTATCTGGGAACAGTATGGGAGAGAATAGGGAAACCTCCAAATGTCTCAGATTGGCTTTTTCATTTTGAGTGGAGCCTCAGTCATACTTAATTTGAATTTTTTTTAAATTAAAGCATCTTCCTCATACCCACGCACTTTGGTAAAGTAAAATTCATACTTGATATACAATTTGTTGAGATGATGTTGTCGATCCTGTTTTATGGAACCTGGAGTTACTTCTGATTGCAGGTTAATTTCCCATTGGATCAAAACCAAAAATAAAAACAAACAAAAAAGCCCAGGTCTATTCACTGGCAGCAAGCTTTCTACCCATTGCTGTAATTTACTGATGGGTAGGCCTCGTATTTTCTTTACCCTGATTTTCTTTATAAATTTTTCTTTGAGAATTTTCACCCAGAGCTAGCTCTCACTTTATCTTATTGGCTCATCTGATCTCTATCCTAACAGTATACCCAGATTTTGATGAAAAACATCTAAATAATTCTGAATTTTTATTTTGAATCAAGTCTTCTTTGACCACTTACATCTTCATTTCTAATTCTTTGGGTTTCATAGAACTGTCAGAAGTTCTGTTTGGTCATTTGCAAGAAAATGAAAGATAAGACACGAAACCAAAGCCAGTCACCTGAGGTAATAAAGTCCCTTTCTCTGTCCACTTAGCTATGATTTTGACTTTTACAATTACTTTTTTTTTCCTAGAAGAAAATGATTCCAAACGTATCTTCACATATGAAGGAAAATATTCTATGCCTTTCTCTAATGAAAATACAGAGAATAACTGAAAAATTATCTCCCCACTTAGCAGTAGAAGCTAAAAGACCTGAGACATGGGATGCTGAATGAAGGAAAATGAGAAAAAAAGAAATTTATTTAATAATAAATTTATTAAATATTAGTAGATGCTATTAGGGATTATATTAAGAATTAAATTATAAATAATAAACAGAAAGAGAGGAGGTGAGGAGTTGGGAGAGAGAGACCTAACAAGAATAGACTTTAGCAGAAAGAGTAATTGTCACACACAACTTGATGTACAAGACCCTCCCCCATCCCCCAAGAAAAGACTGGAAGGCAAATGTATTAGATGAGAGGATATGCTTTTAGTAAATGCTTATTAGATATAGTGGCTTTGACAAGATTGTAGGGCTAGGAATATTGGTGGCATGCTTTTAGTATGAACAATTGCTCTTGAGATGTTTGTACTAATTATATTTGGAAAAGATAGCTTCTCAATGCCCAGGTTAAATTAGCAATGAAAAGCCAGCAAGCTTCTCAGTTGCTTCAATGCTGAGATGGACCATGTCTTGAAATAGTGGCAGCAGTTTGACCTACCTGGCTGCAATCCGGCCAAGCTCCAGCAAACAGAGACACACTTCTCTGGGTTGCTTGTGGAGGACTGAAAGACAAGACAGAGGGGACACCTTTACAATAGAAGGGATTGTAAAGCAGCTCAATAGCGAACAGGCTTGCCAATGATCTCTCATCCCTCATGCTTCCCGTCAATGAGCTAGTCTTCTTGCTCACATTCACAGAAGCCATCCCATCCCACTGTACACTTAGCTCTACCAAAGTCTTAAAGCAGCTTTCAAAACTCTCTGCCTAACCTCCCTTCTCAAAGTGATGAGTCTCGGGAAATCTTACCCTGAGTTAATCTCATCCTGAAAGTGTTTTCTTTTATTACATAATATTAGTAAGTTGATCTTGGAAATATATGTAGTTGTCATTATGATATAAATAGTTGATATTTAAAAATACACAGCACATGGAAGACCATGGAACAAAGCTGGACTCTGCAAAATCCTGAGTCTATCTCACTAGTGATTTGAGCAGAAATAATGCAATGAATAAGGATAAAAATGATACACCACAGTCCTTCATTATCCTCCAAGAAGTGACATCAAGTGAGACTCTGAAACTTGATGTCCTCTGCTAATCAAATCTGATTAAATGATACTTTAGAAAGATATTTTTTCAACTGAATGGATTTGTAAATATGTATCAATATATACCAATAGTCAACTTTATCCATAAAATGAGCAAATTAGAAGACTGTTCTTTGTATTGATCAGATTCTAATATATTCTTATTGCTTAATAAATCTTGCTTTACTAATTGGTTTGGACACATTCAGTAATGCTGACAAATCATACTTGCATTCGTTGAGCCTACCAAAAGTGTATGTCCTGCTTATATTGCTCTCTTTTTAACAAGATAGAACATTTTAAATACATTGTTATGTACTGCACCTAATAAAGCCAAAAGATATTAAAAAAATATATAATGCATTGAGAATGGTCTTTATATAGACAATATCCTGATAAAAGAAAATACTAGCTTATTGATCAATTTTAAGAAAAAAAGTAATATTGCTTTAATTCTTAAACATAGAATTTTATAATTCCATTTCCCAGCATTATTCTATTCATTTAACTTAAATATCTAATTCTTTCACCCCACAGATTATAGTACTGGCAATATTTGGTCCACTGACATCAGAATGGAATTTATTAGGAGTTTGTGGTGAAGAGAAAGAGAACATTTACTTGGATTGTAAAAGTACATAATTGGCTTTAAACAGACACAATTTTATTATCTTGTTATAAAATATCACTTTTGAAGCTCACAAAATAAATTCTATTCCCATCAACAATTTTCATTAAAAAAGAATTATGGAAAAACCTCAGTTATAGAATATTCCAATTCTTGGTAATATAAAGTTTGGTTTTAGGTGACCCTGAGTGAATTCCCCTCATCAGGAAGCCTAAAGGTATTTCTAATTAAAGGATCTAAAAGTAAGGAGAGTTAATAACTCCAATTTCAAAGGCACCCGGGTTGACCCAGGCTAGAATGATACAAACTTCACAACTTCATTGAATCAACTGCAGTGCCATAGAACATATGGACTGTAATACCACAAAGGCATCAATTTCAAAAAGAGAACATTCACAAACATCACAGAACAGAAGCAGACAATGAAAATCAATCTTTCTCTCTAGATAATAAATTCTTTCTGATTTAGGCCTTAAAAAAAAAACCCATCCATGGAACAATGCAATAAACATGGGTTCTCAGTGGAAAAAAGAATATATAAAAACTGAGGAGAGGAAGATTTTTTTAGGCCCTGTTAACACCCTCATCTTCAGTGAACGCTATGCAAAGTAAGTGGCTATAGCTCTGGAAGACCTGGACACAATCTCTTGTATTTCTTGATGGAAATAGGGTCAAAATATAAAAATTACTACTAACCTGACCAAATTGTGTCAATGTGCAGTCAATAACCAGTTACAAAAAGTAATACCTGACCCACCTATAAGGATTCCTTAACCAACTCATTATCTATAGTTTGAGGACTATGTAAGTATTGGAATAGATACATTTTACAGAAAATAAAATTCACCCTGAAGAAAAACAATAATGTGAGTAACAAAGACATATGTGAAACACATTACTATTGTGTATTTCTTTGCTTCCTCAACTGAGCTAGCAACTTAAAACAGCTTTGGCATGCCCAACTCAAATGCTGAATCTACCAGGGACTCATTAGAAAATCAATTTTGGCAAATTAAGAAGTAACTGCATGATTCTTCATTTTACATCCTTAAAAGAATATTATCTATATATATATGTAAATTTCATACATAAAATTTTTTCATATCCTTAAAAGAACAAGCTTATAAAATTCAAGACAAATGAACCTCTCCCTCAGCATCATTTCTAAGGAAGAACTAGTAGGATGATTATTGTACTTCCCAATTTTCTTAGAAATATTATTTTTCATAAAGAAAATAAATTGCTTCAAAAAACCCCCTGTGTTATTGTCTCACATAGTAATGCCTTTTTTTTTTTACTTATTTGTCATAGAGAGAGGGAGAGAGCACAGGCAGACAGAGTGGCAGGCAGAGGCAGAGGGAGAAGCAGGCTCCCTGCCGAGCAAGGAGACTCAATCCCAGGACGCTGGGGTCATGACCTGAGCCGAAGGCAGCGCTTAACCAACTGAGCCACCCAGGCATCCCTAGTAATGCCTTTTTAAAAAGTAGATATATTATGCCTGGCCTATAACGACCAAAAAACCCCACAAGAATGAAACAAAACAAAACAAAAAACAACATCTGATGACTAGTGAGCGATGAAGGAGATGAAGCTGTAGAGGTGCATAATTTAGCACAAAACAGTAACTACCCAGTAAGCATTGCAACTCAAACATGGAAGATGATGACAATCATCCAGTGATGATCGTGGTTTCCACAATGAACAAGCTAAATAAAGACTAACATCTTACCTGGTGCCTTGAGAAAGTGCAAATGATGTCAAATGTTTATTTAATTGTAAAAGCAAATACTCTTGTTTTATGGGTATATAATTAAATTCAAGAGTCTTTAAATAGTATCTAAATTTCCCAAGGAGGTGACTTTGGTTTTTGCACTCAAGCAAGTTTCTAAAATAAGTTGATAGTGGCCATGGGATTCAAACCACAAAGATCTGGTATGAGTATCAACTCTAGGCTTACTGGTTGCATTATCTTGGGAGGTTATTCTATAATATCTCATTTTTCTGAGGAAAAACAAAATTGTATATCTTGGAAGGTTTTGATGAGGATCAAACAAGGTAATATTTATTTTTATTCTTGACACAGTGCGTGGCACATAGGAAAGACTCGCCCAATGCTAGCTTTATTAGTTTTTAAAATTTTTGTTATTATAAATTATTTGTTTAAAGACTATCTTCATTTGGCTTAGTCAACAATAATTCACTTATTTTTTTCCCTAAAAACATTTTTGTGTATGTGCACCAATCGGGCGTCATTCATTATGCTAGGCATGATAAAAACTTTGGAATAAAAAAATTACTATTGGTATAATATGTATAATCTAAAGTGGTCTATTATAATGAGTATATATTGAAATTTTATCATTTATATTATATCAGAGACCACTAATTATAAATCAATCAAAATCAAATCCCAGGTTAAGTAGGTCAATTTGGTCAGCATATACAGAAATATAAAGCAGATAGCCTATAGTCATTACAAGTTTGTGCTAAGTATAAAGCTTAAGAAAAATGTGTCATTTTGTGAAACAGCAAACACCTTACCATTAATTTTTCTGTCTCTGAGAATAAAATAATTTAGATGAGTCCATTTTTAATAAATTACCTAAGTTGATTATAAAAGACAAATTTTGTATGTTGCATTTAAATGAAAGCTTTTGTATTGAGTCATAAGGATACTCATCTTAAATCATTTTAATGATTCCCCTTTTCAAAAAAACAAGAAAACGTCCCCTTATACTAAAGTTTACACTAGAAAACATTTTTTTCACTCTATCATTGAAATATTCATACGGTTTTTTGCTTTGAGTTAGGAGAAGAGGGAATCACTATTGTTTTCTTTCATCTAAAAATTTGTTTTTTAAAAAATAGAAAGCTCTCCAGCCAATGGTAATTATTATGTGAAGGGTTTTATCATTGGATTTTTTTAAATAATCAAAACCACCTCAAAGAAAATCATAATGCAGAATGGCTCTGAGAAAAGTAAGATAGATCCCTATTCAAGAATATGTGGCAAGAGACGCAGTCTTATAACCTAGATTCTATAAAAATCTCATGGGCATCAAATGTCAAATGGAGTGCTGCTAGCTCCAGGAATAGAAAATGAGGTCTTCCACTAAAGCAAAGGATAGAGCTTCAATGTCACAGAATCTGCAAGGATAAAATGCATTTGACCATAAGTGTAATTTAGCTAAATATATTAAATGTTAACACAGGGGCAAAGAAATGGAAACACGAAAAAGTATGGTATCTGTCTGGTGTCTGTACAATAGAGACTACAATATTAACACTGGGTTTAAAGGAGACTGGGTGAATTTAGATTTAAATTTAGGAAGGAAACTTGAAAAAAATACACTTTGGCTGATTATTATTTAATTGTGAAAATACCACAAATTAATAGTTGTCCACCTTCCCAGAATAGAAAACAAGTTCTAATACTCAGAAAGAGAGGTGTGATAGAAAATACAATACACTAGAAGTCAGAAGGATTGGGATCTAGTCTAGGCTGCATCATTTTTTCATCTCCCAAACAGGCATCTTGCCTTCCACTTGCTCCTCCTTATGAGGTGATTTATGGTTAAAAGTACTTGGTACATATGGCAAGCACTCAATAAATATTACTCCCTTGCTACTAAAGTGGGGTCCACAGACCAGCAGCATTGGCATCAGCTGGGAGCTGGATAAAAATACAAAGTATTCAGTCCCACCCCAGACTTATTGATAAGAACCTACATGTAAACAAGTTCTCCAGGTGATGGGTACGAACTTTAATGTCAGAGAAGCACTGTATTAACCAATGCTGTGTATTATAGTAAACATCAGTTATAATTCCTGTGTTTTGTTAAAAACATTCAAATGTGCTTTTATATACATATATATATGTATGTATATATATATATATATATATATATATATTCTCAAAACACTCTACAAATGTTTCAGATAACAGTGATGACGATGATGATTGTAAGAAAAATAATTCATGCTTTGGATTAGCCCTTAGTGGTGATTATGAGCATTTCTCTTCTGCCAGGATTAATAAAGCACAAAAGTTGCTTCCCAAAAAGTGAAGGGCTAGTCACAAACCACTCTCTTTATCATGTCACTCCTGGTAAGACCCATATAGAAACCTTTGAGTTTAAAGGTAAGAGGCAATTAGGAGTAGCACAGAAATTTAGGTACCTTTAAATTTTAAACTGATCTCAGGGAGGCTAAAGAGAAGACAAAGCAAAGATTTTTCACCAGCTCATGAATGCTGAGTTTGTGTGTATCCAGATTTCTCAGAATCACTGCTCATTTTTTGAATAGGCTATGACATCCACATATTCATGCAAACCAAGATAATTTGTTCATAATCTCATCAATTATGTATGATATATAGAAGAAAATCTATGGGGGGCTCAGTCAGTTAAGCATCTGCCTTCAGCTCAAGTCATGATCTCAGGATCTGGGGATCCTCAACAATCTCCCTGCTCAGAGAGGAGGGCTTCTCCCTCTCCCTCTGCCCCTCCACCTGCTTGTGCTCTCTCTCTCTTTCTCTCTCTGACAAGTAAATAAATAAAATCTTAAAAAAAAGAATAAAATCTAGTTAATTGCCTTTGCCAGTAAGTTGAGGAATGTCCTAGAATGAGTAGCGCCCTTCCTTTCCTCAGTACCTGAACCTTATGTGAAATTAATAGATTACATCACTAACACTCAGAACAGCAACAAGAGGCAAGAATTTTTCTAATTTGGTCTACATTTATGTTTTATTTTTCCTCCTACTTGAAATATTCATATGAACTTCTAAAATTATTCAAACAGAGTATCACTTTCTGTAACACAGGGACATGATCTCTGGAGGTAAATGGAGCTGAATTCCGATTCTGGCTGGGCAGCTGAGAAGTGTACTTGGGGCAAGTTATTTAATTCTCTGGGTCATTCTCATTTATAAAACGGTTGTTGGAGGATTAGATATGGTAACTTGTGTACTACTTAGCCAACAGTATGGAGCACATGGTTATTATTACTGAATATGGTGCAGCAAAAATTTGATTCTGGGAAAGCTAGAAAGCCATTGGCTTCCCTAACTCAACACTGACTCAGTTGAATCCTGACTTAATTCCATTCCAGGGAGACATTTTGTTCTCCCAATCAGATTCTGTACTGTTTTCTCTTACATTTGCTCTGGCATTGGGCAAATGGTTAAATTTGGAAAGACTATCTGAATTCAAAAGTAAGAAACAGAATTGAGATGCTAACCAAGTAAGTATAAGAACAGGTTTTAAAAAACCAAAAGCCTAAAATAAATTGTCCCTGGCAAATAAACTGAATATAAATGACTCATAGTGCTGAATGGCTACCTTGAAATTGTTGTCTATACTAGTAATAGCAATTATAGCCTTTTTCCCACAGAAATACTTTTCAAGTCCTCAATACAGACAAGAGATGACTTATCAAACACTGGAAGGTAGACAAAGGTTCTTTTTCTGATGTAACAGATGACTTCCAAGTATAAAATGGAAAACAATGTTTGCAAATCCACACACAATCCTTTTTAATTTTCCACAGAAACATCACCCTAATACTGCAGATAGACTGGTGCTTGACCAACATTCGGAAAACGAAGGATTTTGTAAAACTACTCATCAGAGTCATGCATCAACAGAAAACAGTGCCACACAGCAAACACAAACACAGAAAATAAAAACAGAAAAAAATCACACACATTTGCATGCTAGCACAGCAAATAGCAAACCCTTTTCTCGCTGAGTAGATTCTTTCTCTGAGAAATAGATGAAGAATTGTCACTGGCTTCCAAATCCTACAATCATCCAATAACATAATGATATTGACACAATTTCAGCGAACAAAAATCATGCATTTTTGAAGTATTCTCCCCCGACCTTCTTTCCCCCCACCTCCCAGCTCACCAGAATGCTTAACAAATTAAGCAACACAAACAAGACTCTGGAAAAATAATGACACTTGGCAATTTCTAAATTAGTATACTAAACTAAATTACAAATAATAAATCCCCTACACAAGTATATCACTAATTGAAGGAAATAGTTTCTTACTTAAAGTATCTTAGAAAAACTCATAATAAGAGCATCAATTTTAGGATTCATAACCTAAAACTTTTTAAGATTGAGAATAAATCATAGATTTTTGGTCTTAATTTAAATGATAAAAATGTGCCATATCAAAATATTCAGCATTATGTTAGAAAAGGTTATTCAAGTATTTAAGCCTGGAAAAAATCATTGTATATACTTTTAGGGAGACTATTAATATATTCTATTAACTTTTATACCTCTGTCAAACTGAAAACAGAAATTGCTTTCACACTAGAAATCTTCTAAATGTTTTTTTCTTTACTCCACTATTAAAAGTAAAGGTCATTTCTTTTAAAAAATTATTGGAAGAATATTTTGTCTTTAGGCTGATAAACTATATACTATTAAATTCAAGGAAACATTCATGTTCATCTTCTTAAACTGATTAAACAATCAGGATTTACAATTAGGCTGGTAATTGTTAATTTACAATTAACAATCTTAAATATTTTTAAGGAATCCAATGAAATCAATTATGAGACATGATAAAAACCGATTTCTAGTCATTGGCCTATGTATCAGCCTGATTTGAACAGTGGGGGTTATCGCTGAGCATGAAGTGTAGACCCACAGTGTTAAAGCATGTTCCACAGAGCACACAAAGATCTGTATCATCTGTTCTCACAGCAGTGTAGAAGTCTACAGTCACTTGAAATGTCCGTTTAACCTCAATAATGCAAAATTGCCATTATAGTTCTCAATGTGCAACATTTTAGGTCAACAAATAATGCTCTACACAAAGTGGTTCAAATTGTATCTTAATATAAAGAAAATTAATTGTTCATGCTTTAGATTACATGCCACACCTGTTTGCTCTCTCAATTTTGTTAACAGGTAATGGAAAAAGAAAGTGATATAATTGACAATGTAATTACTATTTATCTTTCCTTCAAATTCTGGGAATACATTTTATTGTTGTTTACTAGATATAAATGGGTGGCCTCATGTTCATAGCATTTTGTGAGTTTTCTATATTCTTAAATAGTCTCAAGAATATTATTTTTGGTTGGTATCTGTGGATGATGACTCGAGTTGGTTTAAGATATCACTAAATGTTATAGATTCCTTTCATTTTCATTTGTTTTACTGTTAGAAAAAAAATTCCAGTGGACATTCTGATGCCTACGACTACTTACTGTCTTTGGATAAAATTTTAGAAACCAGTTTGACAAAAGGACATAAATACTTGTGAGGTCTTTGTACACAATGTCAAATTGCCCTCTAAAGAAGGCATACCAATTTCCAGTTTTCTTCAGCAATGTATAGAAGATCCTATTTTCCTACATACTCAACACTAAGCATATAATTTTCTCAATCTTTGCTAATTTTTCATAGCTTATATTTGCACTTACCTTATTGCCAAGCTGTCCGACATTTTTATATTTTTATTAGATTTTTTTCATTTAAATTCAATTAGCTAACACAGAGTACATCCTTAGTGTCAGTTACAGAGTTCAATAAGTCATCAGTTGTGTACCACACCCGGGGCTCACCACATCATGTGCCCTCCTAGGTTTTTTTAAGTCTTTTACAACAAGGCTGTTCATGACCTTTTTCTGTTTTTCTATCGACTCTTTTTTGAAACACTATTCAAGATATAGTGAATTTACGATCTGAGAATTGACATTTCTCAGAGAAAAAATTACCAAGAATTTCATAGAAGATAAACTACAGGTTATACTCTGTATATGATTGTGTCGTGTGGCATCGAAAGTTATCTGCCAAGAATCCAAAAGGCAAGAAACAGGAGGGAAGCGTATGGGATAAGCGGCTATCCATGCTCCCCAGTTCATCCCTGGCATACCTTCCCCACCATGGAGATTTCTTGTCATTAGCTGTTGAAAGAGAACAGATTGAGCTAGTTGTGAATCAAGATCCCCTTGCAAATAACTACAAAAGAGCTCTGCAACAGAGGGTAGCCTATCAGTTGCCACAAAGATAAGAATGCTCTATGCAGGCAAAGACCTTTGAACAGCTGAAGACAGAAGCCTCTTGATACACACTGGGGACAGTGATCTACTTTATCATTCATTCAAATAGATTTTCCCCCTTCATCAGGGCATCTTTTCATTTTATTTGCTGTTCAAAACACTGGGACACAAAGGACGCACTTCATCTTGTGCGCTACTGAAATGAAATCTTGAGGTAGGAAAAAAAAAGAAAAACCCTTGCCCTAAATTCCCTTTCAAAAGTGAAGTGTGAAAAGACATCAAGCAGAGTACACAGTGTTATTGTTGTGAGAAAGTCAATTCTGCAACACAGAGACCAACGCCATCAGCCCTGGCTCAATCACTTCCTTACCCACAGTGAATCATACGAAAAATCCAAGAAGAAAGGGTTCCACTTGGAGAAATGGAATTTCTCATTGTCCTTCCTCTTGATTATCATTAACATCTATGGGCACAGCTGTTTTCTTTTTCCAAATAATCCTGAAGTCAATGCTATAATATTGGCTCCCTTCTTCTGTCTCCAAGGGGCATATTAAACCTCACCTCATGTCCTATTCTGAGCAGCAGAAATTTCAAATTTGTCTTTTCACTGAGCAACAAACCAGAAAGCCTAACTATCTGCTTTTGTTTGGTGATGAGAGGATTAAAAATTATTTGAAAACTTGGTTTCTTTGCAAGTTATAAGCCAAGATACAATAAAGAAGATGATCAAAATGAAAGATGTTTAAACCAAATACTCAGTAGCTATTATGTATAAATGATCTAGGACTTTCTTTTTATAAAGTCAGGTGTTTTTTATTTTTTTCAAACAGAGTGAAGAACTAGGCCATCTCAACATTCATCTTGACATAATTTTATATTCTGCGGAGTATGTATTTATATATCAGGACCGCTATTATACACTGGCTTTAGGCTTTATTGTTTCAAGATAAAATGTACTACTTATCTGAATGGGGTTTTAAAAAAGCCACCCAAGGGGCGCCTGGGTGGCTCAGTGGGTTAAGGCCTCTGCCTTCGGCTCAGGTTGTGATCCCAGGGTCCTGGGATGGAGCCCCACATCAGGCTCTCTGCTCTGCAGGGAGCCTGCTTCCTCCTCTCTCTGCCTGCTTGTGATCTTTGTCTGTCAAATGAATAAATAAAATCTTTAAAAAAAATTAAAAAAATTAAAAGCCACCCAAGCTTTTTGGTTTCCAACTGAAAGCTTTATTAGTTCAACTAACAAAAGAACTTAGAGGCAATGAGAAAATTGACCCAAGATTTTTTTCACATTGACAGCTTCTAGTCATCCACCGTGGTCTATGGTAGTTATTGGAAAAGATGCTTATTTTTTTTCCTTTTTCAGATTTTTATTTAAATTCTAGTTCATATTGGTTAGAGGAGTAGAACTTAGTGATTATCACTTACATATAACTCCCAGTACTCAACACAAGTGCCCTCCTAAATGCTCACCACCCACTAAGCCCATCCCCCACCCACCTCCCCTCCAGCAACCCTCAGTTTGTTCTCTGTGGTTAAAAGTCTCTTATGCTTTCCTCTCTCTTTTTTTCCGCTTCCCCTATGTTCATCTGTTTTGTTTCTTAAAAGATGCTTCTTAAATGAAAACCTATCCAATCAGCAAACTCACAGACAATAAGGCAGTTTCTCCGTGTGGCAGTGCCTTAAGGGATGCAGGGGACTGGAGAATTTTAAATCATGATGTCGTCTGTCCACACATGAAGAGTATATGCCTTGTGACTAAGATCTAAGATCTGAATTTATTTATTTATTATTCATTCATTCATCCGTTCATTTGATCTTTCAAATGTTTTATTTTTTTTGCAAAGAATTCCATCATACTCCCTTCTTATAATTCTTCACTCATACAGTTTCCTAGACACATGAAAGTTAAAATCTAGTTCTGAAATTGCCATCAGACTGAAAGAGGGCTATATCCATACACACACCTCTTCCGCCAAGTTTGGTTTACTTAAATGTGAGGAAACAGTAAGAGCTGTCAAAGTCCATTTACATAATGACCAGTCAAGGGGCACCCTACTGTACTTTGTAGGCTTCTGGGCAATTACTCTAGTTTATTTTTCCCTTCAGGTATAAAATATTCTCCTAGTCTAAACTCACATAATTTTCTTCTCTGTTGAGAGAATTCTCAGATATCTGATGGCAATCTTTTCCACATCACATTCACTGCTCTTAGTAGAAATACAAATTTCCATAAGCATATAAAATTAGTAAGATTTTAGCTGTTACCATCCATTTCCTAGGTTCAGCTGGGAAATGTTGTTTTGTGAGGCCTAGGGGCAAGGGTATTCTGTTTAGAAGGCAATTTGTATACTTGTTCTCTCTGAAGGATGCTTAGCTTTCTTTGATGCTAATATTTGGTATTATGTGATTTTGTGAATTGATTTTTTTAAAGCCTCAACCAAAAGAATCAAGGCTCCCCTCCTTCCCCCACAGAGGTCTCCTTTCCTCACTCAGTCCTATTTCATTAGAATAGGACTTTAATTCCAAAAATCTCCATATGAGAGCTGTTCTTGGCAGAACTGATACAGGAGGACGGAACATTTAACAGTAGCATATCAAGTAATGCTGAAACACTGAACAACGTATGTTTTGTCCCAAGGAAATACAAAGCTTGTTCTATGGTCTGGAAGTGGATTTGCCAATATTCAACCATAAGGCAAAACAAGACAAGAACCCCACAATTATGTGGGTAGGGTTAGACACTAAGGTATCTATCTTTTATTTCTCCATCTTCAATTATTCCAATTTCCTGCTTGCTTACCTGATTTTGAATTCACTAAAAATAGATAAATAAATAAACATGTTTCAACAAAGCTAGACTTTACAGGAAATGGTGTTTCAGCCTTTGGTAGGGGTAAAAAACAATAGTGACTTTATGGCTGGAGCATATACAGCTCCCTTTCTAGTCCAGGCCAGAGCCTGGTGGTAAAATGTAAAACTCCATTTTCCAAGTAGCCCCCATTTTGTATTATATATACTTGATTTTAGCTTAGAATTGTGCTACTTATATCCCTACCCTCTCATGCACAAAATGACCAACCATAAAAGGACTTGCATTTTTCTACCTCCAAAGATTCCAGTTTACAACAAACCTGCAAGCTGACAACACTTTGAATTTTTTAAAGTTAACAATCTATGAAATGACATCACATAAAAAAATTTAGAGACTTTTACTGACAAAGACACATAACAACTTGATCAGCTAAAATTCTGAAGGAAATACATACCCAAACCTTCCGATTCAAATAGACAGGTTTCATCTACCCCTAAATCTCGGCACCAGGATAAGAAATTTGCTGTATTGTCTCTGGCAAAAAAGGAGCCTGAAGGTGCAGTGGCTTTGCATGGAATCTTCTTCAAGGGCAGATTCTGAAAAACAAAGAAATCTCACTCTGGTGGTTATATCTGACAAAGTCATCACAGGGACACATTAAATAGACAGTTGTTTTCAACAAAATGTTTTGGAATGACCTCATGTTAATAAATAGGTTAGTGAAGAGGTATAGAAAAGAAAGTGAAATGTACATGAAACTTAGTTGTCACTAAGAAACTATAAAAAAATCTGTGCATATAAACAAATCCTGGATTTTTTTTTTTTCTTACCATCTAGTAGTAATACAAGCAAGTCCCTTCCCTGGTTCATGTTGCCTCTTTTCTTTCTCTTCTATTTTGTGTGTGTGTTTTTGTATTTTGGGGGGTTTTTTGTTTGTTTTTGGCCTTATGTTCCATCCAAGTATTTTGCCATTATTTCTCAAAAATTATTTATAAATGTATTTTCCATTTGTGAAAGAAGAATGAAACATAAATATAGTACATGAATATAAACAATATGTAACACACAAACCTGTATTATGTGCACACATACACACACATCAATATATCATATTATTAATGCTTTATATTATAACATAAAATAATTCTGTTGGATTTCTGCTATCTGACCCTGAAAGATACTGACATTATGCATCATTTTTCTTCTGGGATAAGAAAATGCTTAAGGGGCACCTGGGTGGCTCAGTTGGTTAAGCAGCTGCCTTCTGATGAGGTCATGATCTCAGGATCCTGAGATGGAGCCTCTTGTAGGGTTCCTTGCTCAGCAGGAAGTCTCCTTCTCCCTTTGCCCTTCCTCCTGCTCATGCTGTCTCTCTCTCAAAAAAAATATAACAACTTAAAAAAGAAGAAAAGTAAATGTTTAAGATATAGGAGGGCCTGAACCTGGACAGGCTTTCTTATTAACAGTTTCTCATAAAATTTTAGATAGGAAATCTCCACTGGCACCATACCAAGAGTTAGAGAGTTGTGTGGTCTTATTTTCTTTAATAGAACATAATCAGTTTCCATGACATTCCAGGAAGTCACAGAAAGCAATTCTCTGTGATGTGAAAGACTAAACAATGGTTTTGGTTGATGTGGGCTACATAGAGCTTCACCTTAAAGAGAGAAAAGATTAAGGGAGAAACACTTTGTGATTTAAGTTCATAAATAGAATGTTTTCTTCATTCACTGGGAGCCAAAAACTAGAAACAAAATGTTGTTGATTGTTGAACTCATTGGCAAGAATGGTTATAAAAAATGAGATAGTTGTCTTAGAGTACGGTGAAGTTCTGCTAACATCATAATATTAGTAGAGTTCTTCATGTCTGAGGATTTTATGGCCCCATAACTAAAACATTCAGTTACTATACCACTTAAAGTCTATGTCTGTCCTATCTCAAAGGTCTAACTCTTTCTTGCTGACTGACTTTTTTTTAAAAAAGATTTTATCTATTTATTTGACAGAGAGAGAGAGAGAGTTCACAAGTAGGCAGAGAGGCAGGCAGAGAAAGAGGGTGAAGCAGGCTCCCTGCTAAGCAGAGAGTCTGATGCCAGGCTCGATCCCAGGACACTGAGATCATGACCTGAAGCAAAGGCAGAGGCTTTAGCTCACTGAAGCAGCCAGGCATCCCTTGGTGACTGAATTTAATTCAGAGGAATCACAATCAAGATTTTTGTGTGAATACACAAATATTTATATAGCTATATATATTAGGAATTACTAATATATAAATCATATACGAGGTTGCTTATATAGCATTACCTTCTTAACCATTTTGGTTAAGTAATAGTTTTCAAAGAAATAATTTTTTATATAAATTGTAAAAACAATCATTATTAGCATAGTGTAAAATCTCCTTTATAAAATACTCACAAACATCAAGAAGCATTTATTTAAAAAAACCTTAAATCTAGCAATTCACTTCTAAGGACATATCCAAAAGATATAATAGCATTAGTGTTTTTTATATATATATATTTAATATGATATATATATGTGTGTGTGTATATATATATGTATGTGTGTATATATATGTGTGTACATATATATATAACAAATATATATATATATATCTGTTGAAACAGTGATTGAATAAGAAAATATAGAAATAAGAATGTGCCAAAAGAGGTCTGGTAGAATAATATATAGTATACATACAATGAAACTCTATGTAATCATTTAAAAAAGAGTAAGATAAAGGTAAATATGTTGACATATTTACCATGTTGACATTACCATCTGACATACAGATGTTCAGTGTGTACTTGTAAACAGAAACAAATAATTTGCAAACAGATATGTATGCCACGATTTCATTTTATGATCATATGTATATGTGTATATACACACAATAAATATAGATGGCCATATAGAAGGTGAAATTACATATAAATATGTTGTATTATAAATATGAATATTGTACTCTTTTTATAATGTTAGTTTAGGGAAAATTTAAGGAGGATATGCACCAAATTTATAGCAATTACCTTTGAGGAAGATGATTAATGTATTGAGTTTCATTTACTTCATTACATAATTCTAAAATAAGAGTAGGATTTTATTTTATTTTGTTTTTATTTTTAAAATTTTTTAAAGATTTTATTTATTCATTTGAGAGAGAAAGAGAGATCACAAGCAGGGGAGAGGCAGAGGGAGAAGCAGACTCCCCACTGAGCTAGAAGCTGGACATGGAGCTGGATCCCAGGACCTGGGGATCATGACCTGAGCCGAAGGCAGACACTTAACCATCCAAGCCACCCAGGCACCCCAAGTAGGAGGATTTTTAATGAATTTTATATCCTATCAATATTTTCAGATTAAATAACCAAAATTGGTAAACTGTGTCAGCCAAAACATAAAAGAGGATTTGCTGGAAACAAAAATCTCCAAGAAATGACCATAAAGCTTTTTTATGATGAGGTCATCATAAAAGCAAAGGTCATCACTAAGAAAAGAACATAAATACATTCAAATACCACGCCATGTTAAGATTTGCCAACTTTATCCCCAAGTGTGAAAGAAAAAAACGTGGAAAACCACTTAAAACCCAGGAATGAATTTGCATATAGGAAGTATGACTTAGAAATTATAAACTATTTGACGATGCTAAGGGCACCTTAGGACAAAAGTTTCAAGGCTAACGTAGGGGAAAGAAATACAATATCCATATTGTACTTGAAGAACCTAGAGATTGATGTGACACTTAATCTACCAAGGAACACATTTTGAGAGAATACCCACGAGCAACAAGCCCTCAGAAATCATTCAGCCTACTCTTTAAGAACTTACAAGGACAGGCACTGAGCATAGAAGTGAAAACAGCATTTTCCGTACAAGCTTCTGGTCTTTACAAAGTCATTTACATAACATATACTTAAGGATTAGTATTTAATATTCATTCCTATTCAAAGACATAAAAGTTATTATAGGACAAGTAAAATGAAAGCTGGCTATTGATCTTTTATAACTTGGGGATACCCAGTGCAGTGGAATTCAGTAATAACAGCAGTCGAACATGGCAGTAGTTAAGTGATTTATGGGATATCTGTTCCTGTTCTGGACCTGTCAGATTTACTGCTTCCATGTCACTTAAAGACAGAGTGAATGAAAGCTTCCTGTCCTCATCCAGATGAAATGTTTTATTTGATAAAATTTTAAAAAGTCATCCTCATTAATCCAGAAGACTAACAAACTGAGCCCTCACACAAAGTACTTATAAAGGTCATCACGCATAACCAGGAGTAAGGATCTCTGTGCATTGGCTAAGAGCAGTAGCATGTTGTGGGATCTAATATTCTTCCTCCCTGGTTGAACACTGACCCCAAATCAAAGGTCTTTCCAGGGTTACCTTGCCATTTATAATGAAGAGTCTTGGGGCATAAATTTGATTTCATTTGAATTAAAAAACAAATGATTCAAGAATATCAGCCCTCAGTAACTTTAGAATTAAAAGTATTTCTGACATCTTTTACACAAAAGTGTTTTTAAAGTTCTGAAAGCCTTGGCAATTAGAACACTTCCAGTTCTGTGATTTTTTTTTAATTGTTAATTTCTCTAGGTTCTTATGAAAATCCTGGGGAGGGGGCCCAGCTCTGCATCTCTTCTTTCATATCACTAAATATAATAAAAACAATAGATTGAATAACAACTATTTCCTTGCAGATTTCCTTGCCAAGGAAATCCTGAAGAAGAGTTTTAGAATAGAGAACTGCCTTAAATAATGTTGGACGTATATACTGGAAAAGCTGGAAATTGACCACAGATATGAAGAGGAAGACTTCTGGTCTAAAGAACTGGAGATGCAAAAAGGAACTTCCCCCACATGACTCATCTGAGATATATCTTCCATATCAGTTTTCCCTTTACTGCTCATCTCTTCAAACAACTCTTACAGCGTTTAAATTATAGACCATCTTCAGTTATTTACTATGTAACTTTTTCCAGACAGTGCTTTTACACATTAAGGCTTCAAAACCTGACTGAGGAATGCATGCTTGAATGGTAAGACTTGACCCCTCAAACTAGACTGTAATCAGCATGGGAAAGACATAAACATTGTATTAGAGTTTTCACATTCCCAGGAGACACATTTCCAGGGCCTTCAAAATTCATGAAGTTCATAGCATAACTTTTACATTAAATGATTTCTATAAATTAAGAAATGTTTAATGATTTCCATTAACTAAGAAATTAAAAATTTACATGACATCTTTGAGCTATTTTTGAAAGTTACTGAAGAGAGAATGATGAATAGAGAATAACTGCTAAGCTGAATTGAGATTGGGTAAAAATTTAGGTACACTTCTTTGCAAGAGTCACACCACTGAACCCTCCTACACTGTTGGTGGGAATGCAAGCTGGTGCAGCCCCTCTGGAAAACAGTAAAGAGATTCCTCAAAAAGTTGAAAATAGAACTACCCTATGACCCAGCAATCCCACTACGGGGTATTTACCCTAAAGAAACAAATGTAGTGATCTGACGGGGCACGTGCACCCGAAAGTTTATAGTAGCATTGTCCACAATAGCCAAACTACGGAAAGAACCTAGATGTCCATCAACAGATGAATGGATAAAGAAGATGTGGTATATATATTTACACACACACACACACACACACACACAAACACACACACAATGGAGTACTATGCAGCCATTAAAAAGAACGAAATCTTGTTATTTACAACGACTTGGATGGAACTAGAGGGTATTATGCTAAGCGAAATGAGTCAATCAGAGAAAGACAATTATCATATGATCTCTCTGATATGAGGAATCTGAGAGGCAGGGCAGGGGGTCATTGAGGGTAGGGAGAGAAAAAATGAAGTAAGATGGGACCAGCAAGGGAGACAAACCATAAGAGACACTTTAATCTCAAGAAACAAACTGGGGGTTGCTGGAGTGGAGGAGGTGAGAAGGATGGGGTGGCTGGGTGATGGGCATTGGGGAGAGTATGTGCTATGGTGAAAGCTATGAATTGTGTTAAGACTGATGACTCACAGACCCATAACCCGGGAGAAAACAATACATTATATGTTAATTAAAAAAAAAAAAAGAGTCACATCACTGAATCCATCTCCATGGTTCCGGATTTCATATTCTGTGTTAGCAAAATGAGAAGTGACTACTAGTAAACCATCACATGGGTATAATTAATTTTTCTAATATCAAGAATCGAATGTTTATTGATTTTTCTCTCACTGGGATTAACTCAGGACTTGTATTCAGGGCCCACCACAGACTGGATGACTGACATACAAAAGAATGGTTTGAATTCCAAATGTGCCTTACCTCTCCCTTCAGGCAATAAGCACACTTAGGTTGCAATAAGAATTTAAATTTACTTCTAAAGGCTTTTAATTTACTTCATTATCTGCTGGGGCTTTGGAGTACAAGTCCCTGAGTTCAAACTCAGCTATCTCACCTTCTTGGGATGATATTTTGGGCAAATTACTTAATGTTTTTGTGCCTCACCCTCCTACTCAATGCACATAGTAAACAATGCATGTCATCAGCTATGTGTGCATGAATGTGAATTAAATAATATAATCCAAGTACAGAAGTAAGTGTTCCACACAGGTTATTTATTATCCCTGGTATCAATGCACATGAAAATATACTGAATTTCCTATGATTTCCCTCTTTCGTATTTTCTTTCAAATATTTCTTTTTGTTTTTGTTGTTGTTGTTATGGATACCAGAACTCAGGAAAAGACTGACAAATAATTTACTTCTATCTTCACCCTAAACTTAAACTTCACCTTTACAATAGTTTTCCAACAGAACTTTCTGTGATGGTGGGAATGTTCTATATCTCCATTAGTAACCACTACTGACTAGTGTTCATTGAACATTTGAACTGTGGTGTGACTGGAGAGCTAATTTTTCAATTTTACTTCATTTTAATCTATGTGAGACAATGGATGTTCATTGAACCTATTGTGGGATTCATTTCACAATATATGTAAATCAAACCATCATGCTATATGCCTTAAACTTATACAGTGATGTATGTCAAGTATTTCTCACTAAAATAGGGGAAAAATCCATTTAAATTTGAATAGCCACATATGGCTTGTGGCCATCCTATTAGCACATGTGTAATAGGGAAAGGAAAGCCATTATTTGGGGTTTGCGGGTCCAATATTTGACACCTTGACTAGTTTCCCTTGAACTAATACCATCACTGTGTCTTCAAACTACCCTCAAATTCAGTAGTTCTCCTGGATATAGTTACTGGGACACAAAACTATGTTGGTCACTTACAAAGAGTTTACTTATATGCTGCAGAGTTCAACCTGTGTATGTCCTAGTTAAGGTCGTGAGTGTTATAGCTTCAAAAGGGCTGTAGTGATTATTTATAGTACTTATAGATCTATTTATAATTTTTATAATAGCCTACACCTAGGGAGCCAGGATCTTATTTAACCATTATATTGCCATAGCGTCAAATATACTATTTTATCTATAAGAAGCACTGACTTTTTTTTTTTCTGGATCATACAGTGGGTGGGAAAAGAGGGAATTAACACTGTGAATGTAAATCATGCTTCAGGCACACAAAACTTACTTTCATGTAAATTATCCTACTTAATTATCAAAAAATGATGGCCTGAATTAGGCAGGTGATACTTTCTCCATTTTCCAAGACCAAAAAAAAAAAAAAAAAAAAAATGAGCTCACACACAGTTTAAATCGAATCATTCAATCTCTTATACCAATACACTTCTAACTGTTCTTTGACAGCTCACCAATGCCTGGAAGTTAATATATTTCAGCAGTTGATTTATTCCCTCATTTTTTGGCCAGGTAACATTAAAATAAAGAATATGTACTCTCTTCCCCCTACTCAAACTACAAAGGAAATTGAGAGAATGCCCTCTCTACTTTTCTACATGCAGCGAACTGAAAATTTAATACTAGTAGTTTAAATAATCCATTCTTCACAAAAGTTTGAGACAAACTACTCCCTTTGATTATATCAAGTAGACATTTCAGATATAAAACAGAAGAGATACATAAAAGAAGATGTGGAAATTGCCAAGAACTAATATCTTTCTTTTTCCAAAGGGTATATAGAATGTACTGTTCAAATATGCAGGCAATAAAGTCACTCTTTCCATGATGGAAAGAATGTTTCCACTTGCATCCCCTTGCTGCTTTTAGTTTCACTATATATTTTTCCTGAAGAAAACCTCTCAATAAAATTATTCGAACACTCACAGTATCAAGATTTCTAACTATGACTACCAAGTGCCTTTAGAAAGGATGAAAATGTATTCTTTAAGATCAAAATTGTTAAAATGAAAAATAGGGGGAAAATTCCTTCTGGTACCACCAGCCTCTCCTGGGGATTCTGCGATAGGACCTCATGCCTCAGACAGAGCGAGCTGTGATTTAATACAGTAGCAGTTGAATTCACTGGATTGAATTCAGAATGGACCTCGCCTCTCCTTTCCTTCTCCAGATATATCCCACTCTAGAGAGAACAGGTCTTATAGCAAAATTCAGTGTAATGTTAGTGCTGTAACACCATACAAACAGTCACATAAATTTTATAAAAATATGAAAAAAAAAGGTTCCTCATATCACAGTTCTGGTATACCTGGCAAAATCATGAGGAAATCACTTGAATAATAAAGATGGAAAAATACGTTAAGATTTTGAATCATCTGAAATTATCTCTGGCATAATGTAAAATGATGCTGGCAATGAAGGTTGAACTTGGTGCTCAAACTTCAGGCTTAAAGGATGAGATGGATAATGAAAAGCTGGTATGTAAAAGAGCTGAAAATTTATATCCACATGAAAACCTGCACATGGATATTCATAGCATGCTTTATTATTTAAAGCATGTATTTATTTAAACATGCTTTATTCATAATTGCCAAAACTTGGAAGCAAGCAAGATGCCCTCAATAGGTGAATGAAACTGTCACACATCCAGACAATGGAATATTACTCAACACTAAAAAGAAATGAGCTATCAAGCTATAAAAGATGTGTTGGAACCTTAAATGTAAATTACTAAGTGAAAGAAGCCAATCTGAAAAGGCTATATATTACACGATTCCAACTATATGACATTCTAGAAAAGGTAAAGCTTTAGAGACAGTAAAATAATTACAGGTTAGGGAGAAGGGAGGGAGACTTGTCACAAGATTCATCACATGGGATTTTTAGGGCAGTGAAACCATTCTATATGATGCTATTATGGTGGATATACATCATTATGCATTTGTGAAAACCCACAGAGTGCATAAGCCCAAGACTGAATCTTAATGTCACCATGGACTTTGAGTGATGGTGATGTGACAACGTAGGTTCATCATTTGTAACAAATGTGCCATTCTGTTGTACTTCCTGCTCATTGTGCTATGAACTTAAAACTGCTCTAAAAATTATAGAAGAGCATTATTATGTTATTGATAGTTGTTTAAAAGCACCAAACGCTTCAAGAGGAGAAAAAAAATGCTGTTAAACATAAATGCATTCTGTTGCACTTTTATGTACATTTTATGTACGTTGTGCCTCATTTTACATATACACCCATACGGTAATCATTATATAAATGCTACACTACAATGAAAAGCTTCTGTTCTCGCACCTAATTATTCACATATGATGAGACAGATTTTAGCTTCTTAAGAATTTCAAAAGTCTGGTCCTACATTTTAAAATTCAGTCAACTGGTGATTTTAAAAAGAAATCATTTAATCTGATTCAATTCAACCAGTCATTATTACATCACAACTCCATATCAATGTGAGACTTGGCACTGCAGGTTGAAATACAAAAAGGAGAAGGCCAAGTTTCCTTTCAGGAGCCCCTCAGTGTCTTTGAGAAAAAGACTTTATTATTTATTTATTTTTTAATTGTGTTATGTTCATCACCATAGAGTAAAAGGCTTTAAAATCATCATTTCATATGGTGAGAAATACAACAGAAGCTTAAGTATTTAAATAGAAGTTAAGCTTTAGCTCTTGGGAAAATTTCAGGGTATGCATTTAACTTTGGGGAGAGGTTGACTGGACTTCATTATAGGAAGGCTTTACAAGGGAGCAGCAATGTACAGAACTGAAGGATCTCAAATGTTCAACAGGCATAGAAAAGAAGGGCAGTACATTCCATAAAATGGAACATCTGACGAGACTTGAACAGGCATTGGGTGTTATGGATGAGTGCAGATTGTATGTAGAAGAGAAAATGAGGCCAGAAAAGCCAACCGGGCCAGAATCACAAAAAGTATCTTATACATAACAAGAATTACCAATATTGTAATCCCAATCAGAAGCCCAGAAGTGGCCAGGCAAATCAAATAAAAGAATGAAGTGGCTAGCTCCAGGGGACTATAAGGAGTGGTGGGGATTGTGGAAAACTGAAGAGCTCATGCCATGTCCAGGAAGGGCAGCCATATTTATTTAATTCTAAGTCATTACCATAAAAAAAATATAGTCTCAATGTTGTTAGGACTTCCATTTTTTTAGATGAATTTGGAAATCCAGATATTTTCATGTGAAAATTCCTTGACTTTAAACACTTGAATGTGTAGACAGATGCATGTGGTTGTCTGCTTATAATCTCACTGTTCCTACTGGGGGTAATGAAAAGATTTTTAACATTTTAAACTAAGAAGGCATCCAACTATATGTGTCCTCTGGAAAAAGAATTATGTCATTTATTCTCAAGGGTCAATTGAAGGAATAAAGAAAAAGATGTAGATAATTCTATGGAAGTAAAAAAACAAGTGATTTCTTTTTGTTCTACCACCTCTGTCTTCATAGCAAGAGTAGCAAGACAGCAAGAGTAAGGCTTCCATGGGAACAAGAGAAACTTACTTTGTGAATATGAAAGATTTCTCAGAGAAAGGGCTGTTGGATATCAGGCACAGTAGTCCCTCAGATTCTCAACAAAATTAATAGCAATTGTCAATTATTAATTAATTATAGTGGCTCAAACAAAATGATGACAGTTTTTAAGGACATTCTTGAGAATATATGTTAGTTTTTTGGGTCCCTTCTAAAGTTAAGGTATTACATTAAGGAAACAAGCAAGAAAATTCCTTTAAAATGTGTCTCGAATTTTCTCCTCCCCCATAAATATTTTGTACATTTTAAGACATAATAATTTATAATTATTGGCAGCAAATTCTGAGTTCACAGACTCACCGATTCTAATATTTTAGTAAAGCGACTTTTTGGTAGGCACGTGTAAAATATCCAACAAAGAAAACCATTATCAGAAGTCCCAAGATTGTTTCCTGAATGTATTCCAGGATACCTAATCTGTTTTAGTGGCTAACGTACTTCCAAACACCTTTTGAACAAAGACTTTCTCCCTCTCTCTCTCTTGTTTTGTTTTAGTAACTTCACTGCACTGCAGATTTTGGGTACACTGTAAGTGTTCATCAATAGGGATATCTCTGTAGACTCTCAGTATATTTGAAAGATGGGAATGTTAAACTTATAGTAAATCAAAGAGGCAAGGTTTATGCCTTGAAACTGCAACTGACCAGCAATAAGATTCAGCCTTCAGTAATAGTTACTTCATCTATTTAAGCTTTTGGAACTTCAGATCTATCATTCGTGACATGTTTTGAGAATTAAATAAGATGTTCTGGAAAGTGCCTAATACCAATTCTAGACGATTGCTTATCTTCCATTAATGTTAATTTTTTCAAATACATGTCTCCTTTTGGTCTATTTGCAAAGAAGACTCCAAGGAGAGCTGAAAAATAGAGACAAGTTACATCGTCACATCTGTAATTACTATAATAAGCCCACATCCATTTAGGGAAAAAAAATTTAAAACAGATGCTCCATATTTGCATGGTGATTTAATTACAATTTGTTTTTTATCCACCTTCTAATTTTTTTCGTTATTATGCCGTGCATTCTATCTGTTCTCCACACTCTAATTCGAGTGGATTTTTCAAAAGGCAAATTTAACTTCCCAGTGCTTTTAGGATAAAGAGAAAGCTTATAATTCAACTTCTATGGTTTGTATTAGTCTTGGTCCCACCTCCTGACCTAGCATGTGACCTCTCCATCTCCCCTATCGGCTCACCAGCTTCTGCTGCCACTCTTGCATGCTCCCCATGCTCCCTTCCACTGCAGAGCCCAACATATAAGGGTTCTCTCTGACTTTCCCTTACCTCTTTGCCCAACTAAATTTGCTTATATTTTTTCTTGAGCAGAAATGTTAGGAGTGGTGTAAGAGGGAGCCCACAGGGCTCATAATCCTTGGGTAACCATGGGGATATATTGCATAGAAACCCACAATTTCCCCCCCAATTCTACTCTTCTCCTGTCTTTCCAGTTGTAAAATAAAGCACCACCATCCATTTCTTCACATATGAAACCCTGGACGAATCTCTTTCATTTTCCCTATCCAATTCATCACCATGCCCACCAAGTCAACAAAAGGGGAGAAGATATGCCACCCCAACATACGCTACTTTGACACACTGATAATTTTGAATTGAAAGTACTTGAAAAGAGTCAGAAGAAAAAGGACACATCCTACTTTGTCTCTCAGAAAGCAAGAGATAAATCTCCCATGTAAAATGTAAAAAGATTGAGATCTTGTCATTTCCAACAACATAGGTGGATCTGGAGAGTGTAATTCTAAGTGAAATAAGCCAGTAAGAGAAAGACAAATACCCTATGATTTCACTCATATGTGGAATTTAAGAAACAAAACAAATGAACAAAGGCAGGGGGGAAAAAAAAAAGGAGACAAACCAAAAATTGGACTCTTAACTGTAGTGAACAAACAAAAGATTACCAGACGGGAGGTGGGGAGGAGATGGGTGAAACAGGTAAAGAGTTACCTTGATGAGCACTGAGTAATGTATAGAGTTGTTGAATCACTATATTGTACACCTGAAGCTAATATAGTACTGTATGTTAATTATACTAGAATTAAAATTAAAAAATTAAAAACTACAATATTTGTAAAACCAATGCCAGATTAATAAAAGAAGCAAATATGTTGCTTATTTTCTAATTTGTGCTTTAATATTTATTTTTAATACTGTAATAACTGTATTTCAATAAAACTGATTTTATTTTGTGTTTTATACTCTTATAGGTTTTATTTCAGGTATTTAAAGACATCACTGTGAAAAAGGATTGGCAGGCTTCAGCCAATGGTTAAAGGAGGCATGGCAGAGAAACAAGTATTCCTGATCTAGAAGGAAGAGTCTAGAACGTTTTTGCCTTCATGTCCCGCGTAACATCTAGTACAAAACGGACTCTCCACAGAGTTCCTGCCCACTCAACAGAGTTCATACTAAGAAGTTAGTCAGTTCACTCCCATTTTAAGATTCATTTCTTTCTTTTTACTTCAGACGGTTTAGTTCTTTTGACCAACTGTTGATAGAGGTAAGTTTTTTTTTGTTTTGTTTTGATTTTAGTTTTGGCGTCAATTTACAGGACTCGGTGCATTATTTATTTCTTACATGGCACAGCGATATACTAGCAAGGTATCCTTTAGATGAACAGTCTACACTGTGTGAAATAGACATGACTAGCAAAGCAATATAAACACAAAATACACACTAGACAGCTTCATGCATGATATGTAAAGCATTTTCAAACCACTAAGCAGAACAAAAGCAGGTATTCATGTAGTCAGCCCCTAAAAGCTTAAGATACAGTTAAAGAGCTCCATATACTACAAAATCAATTACCTCATCTAAAAACCATTATGCCATTACTCTGTAATGTGCCAATACCACATACTTTGGACCACACACACATACCTATGATGAGAACTTACATTTTATGTCATCTAGCAATCCTCAGACATTTTCAAGTTGAAAAAGAAACATTTTCCCTCAAATGTCCAGTCCCTTAAAAAAGGTTCTTGTTATAAAAATCTGTAAGTGTTCTACTTTAAGAAATGGAATGCGTGTTCATAATTGATTTCTTTAAATGACCTGAATTTCTCCAAAGCATGGAGTAACAGCTCATTTTAAAGTAATTAATTCTCTATTCTCCATATGGTGAGAGTGACTTTTCGTGACATGGAATTCCGTATCCAGAGTGCTTCGACACAGCAGTGGCCACAGTCAGTGCTATCAAATATCAGGAAAACAGTTCCCCAGTTACACTCCTTGCCCGTGTGCCTGCATGTGGTTAAATGCAGGATGTGAGCCTGTAAGTGGGAGAGATGATGTCATTGTGGAAAAATTCCATCAGGTTTCCTTTTTCGCTCGGGGGCAAAGTTCTGCTGATGCTTTGAAATTATGTAAATGAAAAATGTGTGAGTGAGTGAGTGTGTGTGTGTGTGTGTGTGTTCCTCCTTCTTCTAATCCAGAATTTGTTTTAATTTTTTTCATGCTTTCAGAATTTCAGTTCAACATGCTTTATTTTTAGTCCTATGCTTCATATGCTTCTAATGCAACCATTATTTACACTACCCAACAACAGCTTACTTTTTAACTTTGAAAGGAAAGAACTGCTGAGTAGTTTTGAAGCAAGGTCCTTTATCAGCAGACTCCCATACATTTGTAGCCTCTGACTTGGTAAATGTCTAGGTTAGATGCTGCCACCTAGTTTTTCTCCTTTCCCCCTCGCTCTGGAATGCGGGGATTCTCAGCAGAGTACTGAGTGGGGATTGAGATGCCCTCCCGCATTGCCTAGCTCATCAGAAGCGAGCTCTAATATAAAAAGATCATTAGAATGTGGGAAAATGACCTCCTCTCGCTCATGTAAGAAGATGGACAACTACTGGTCTGTAACAAACAGGCAAGGAGCCAAATGTGATAATAGGTGATGATATTTTATTCTCTTGTAATTTGAAGGACATTCTAAAACAATTCTGATTCTTTTCATTTGGTTCTTTATCCATAAAAAGAAAACCATCTCAAACATGAGGGCTTTTCGCAAGGGTTAACTCCATGCTTTTCACCTGGTTATAATCCATTTAGCTAGAACCTGTACACTTGTCCAAATAATTTTAAGTATGCAAATCCTCAGCCCACCTTCTTAGACAATGGCTATCTCAGCCACTCACCAAAAGAGTTATATAAGAGGGACAGTGGCAATTCTTCTATGATTTACTGAGGATGACCAAATGAGAATATTTAATTAAAAATTTGACTTTGTGATAATAAAAAAGGAAAAAGATGAAATAATAATGTATGGGTAGCAGGAATGGTCAAATTAATATACTGAAACCCACTTAAATCATTGTAACAGCCTCATAGATAAGCATTGTGGGCACTGAGATGTGTGCACAGCCATTATATTTTATGAAGTAGGTACTATTATTTTTAATTGGTGTGCCTTTTGGTTTAGGAAGTAGATGACACACACTCAAAATAAAAAATTTTAAACAACTATGTTTATAAAAACTTTTCAATATACTACTAGATATTTTAAATTCTGTTCTAAATTCAACCACATGATAAAATATTATCTTCCTTTTATTGAACCTGTGACTGTTTAAAATTAATTTTTTTTAAATCGTTTTGTGACTTTCATTTCCACACCTATGTAATACCACATCCATTTTATTTATCCCCAATAGAAAGTAAATTCCTTGAGGAGACTATGGTCTACCTTTGCATCACTACCTTTCTTACCAACAACATATACGCATATAAATATTCACAGTAAATAACATCATCTCTTGTTCCTAATACATACTCAATACATTGAGTTCCTAATACATGATCAATACATTGATCATCTTTCAAATTTTAAAATAACATATGTAAGAAAAGACTCAGTTGTCATAAAATATTTGTAGTTCATAATATTCTATATTAAAGGTTGCTGAAATGATGAACCTGCTATACTCCATGATCATTTTTATCTCCTTTTTGAGTTATCCCTTAGTTAATAAAATAACACATTTTTGGAAAGCCAGTAGCAGCATTTACTGCTCATTGTTCCTACACACTGGAATTCTCTGATTCCCTCCTGCAGTTTTATAGAAACTGTATTTTTTCCTTGGTTGTTAGAGAGTGTTTTGGTAGATTGCTAATTAGGGACTCTGAGAAGAAACAATGGTTCTTATATTCCCATTTCACTCACCAACTATTTTATTGGACAAAAGGGGCAGTTATTGAGAAAAAGATGCAAAGAAAACACCCTCCACAGTGATTTCATCTTTACAGCTCCTTCAGTAATTGAAAGACAGAACCCTTAATTATTGTAGTAAAACCTCGTTTCAAGTCAAAGGTATCTCTTAAGAACTTATTCCATGAAAAGACCTACAATTATCCTTTTTCTTAATTATCCATGATGAACAAATTCATAGAACCCCTAGTTATTGCTCGTTCAATTCTTATTTTACTGGAACCATGGTAAACACTATAAACAGGTCTTGAAAAATAATCCTCAAATGGAATGAAACATTTGGATGTTAATATGCTCATTTTTGTCATCATTTTTACCTTTAGATAACACTCTGAACTCAAGTAATAACATATCATGTGACTATATAATTACATTTGCAATGAACTAAATGACCAACCTCCAGAATTCTCTTACTAATTTAGACTTCCATGGTTTATTACTTTGCCAATCTCTTGTCAGCACTTCAAATGTCCTCAGATTCTTTTTCTTTCCCTGAACCACCCTAAAATTCCATTTTCTCTATTACCTAAAAGTCAGCTTTGTTCTTTACGTTTCTGAACATCAAAGACTTTTGAGTTAAGAAATACCAGCACTGAGGGAGAAATTTCAAACTTGGTGAGAATAAAAGTCTTCATGATTCCTAATCAAGAATTGCTAAAATTCACTAACAACAGGATTCTGGATCTGCAAGTAAATATCTACATTGGGCCATTCATTCATTCATTCATTCATCCAAAAACGTATCTACTGGGCACCCATACCCCTGATTTTATGATAGACCTATATACAAATAAAACATTAACCATGTTCTCGGAGATCTTAGCTTCTAGTAAAGGGATAAAGGCAAGGAAACTAAGTATAACAATATGGTGCTTGGATGGATAGAGAAACTATAAATATGGAGGCCAGTACTACCCACATGGTATGATCACTGAAAACATCTCCACTCTTCCGAGATCCCTCTTCCTTTTCCTTAGGAAATGATCTCTCTTTCTCATTTTATTCAGTCTTAGAACATGTCAGTCAAGGTGAGGCCATGACCTGGCCAGAGAGTCGGCTACTAAACACACTAGTCAGATTCCCTCTTGCTAAAATCTGAAACTTGAGAGAAATGATAAGTGGATTTAATAGCTTCATGTTAATGAGCACCCACACATACTAGGTATTACTCGGTGCTTATGTGGATTAAATCTGGCCTCCATAACAACTGATAAGTTACGTACTATCATTAGATACATGTTACAAATGAGGAAATTAATGCACAGAGAAATTAAGTAATTTTCCCAAGCTAATTAATAGTTCAGTCATTATTTAAACCCAGGAAGTGTGGCTGTTGAGTCCACACGATCAACCACTCTGCTTCGCTGAGCTCTCTAAAGGTGTTCAAATGATTCATTCTGACAGTGGTACTCTCAAGTGACTGCCCAAGTATCTGTGTTTTATAACCTTTGGATTTGGTATAAATTCTCGGTCTTCCAAAGCTATCGTTTTTTTTTTATTTCTTTAGCATTGGAGAGTAAAGTTCAGGCATTGGGCATTAGAAAACTATGAGATATTTGGAATTGGCGTTGAAGCTGATACTGGAACAAAATCAGAATGGGAAACTAACATTCTTTTTTTGGAGAGTAAGCTGTTTTTGTGGGCTTTAAAGCTTACACTATTTTGGCATCCTTTTTATGAAAACAAATACAAGATTATGAATATAAAATTAGATAAAGAATTAGGCACAACAAATAAATAATAAATAAATAAAGGAAATAAATAAAATAAAATAAATAAATAAATAAATAAAAGATGAGAAACACTAGAACCATTAAAAGTGCACAAAAGGAACATAATATTTTAGTTAATTAACCACCTGACAGAACACGATTTTGCTTTTCCTTATAGATTTTGGCTCTATACTTTCTGACTGCCTCTTCATAAATGATAACTTAGAAATATTTTCGTAGGGAGAATAGAAAGATAACCCAATCTTTCTTTTAGCATGATTAAGCCAAACAAATCTTTTTAATCGTTTAGGATATTCTCTTTCAGCATTATAGCTCATCATTGATAAATACTATGAATTTTGAAATCTACAAAAATTCTGTTACCTTAGTTAGAGAAATCAATCAAGTTTCTTTTACATGTGAGCTTTTGGATGCAGAAGAATGTTCCACAGAATTGTTGTGATATAAAGAAATCAAGTAACATGATTTTCATTTGGTGTTGGCTCCTGTCCTTTGCTTAATTCCTGTCCCCTGGCCAGTTTCTGTTTCCAAATAGGAAAGAGCTAAATTCTTATCTTGGGGAAGGGGCAGAGATATGAAGAGGGGAGGATAGGCTGGGACTCCCTCTCAGGAAGTAGGGAAGGTACACAGTAGATTCCCCTACCCCTGGTATTCTCCTGGACCAGGCTGCGAAAAGAGTTTCAATTAACTTGGACATTCCTGGAACCATTGCTCTGTCCTTTAAATCTCAGCTAGCCATAGTCAGAGCTGATGATCTCCACCTGGTACCAAAATATTGCAGCCTGGATCAGGTTGGTTTTAGATCCGTCTCACAGCATAACTCCTAGCCAATCCAGGAATTCCTGGCTGACTGGTTACACTGTCTCTACATATGTTCAAAATCTTGAGCGTCACTAAGTGTATTATGGCCGGGTTTTTCTCTATTTGTGTAATAGACTTTAAGGGTATTAGTTTGAGGAGAGCAGGATGTAATTTTAGATTTGGCAGAATTAATGTACTTTAATTGTACTAACTAGAATTCAGTGTGTTAACACGGATAGCTACAGATGATCCTGTTAATAGTTTGCTAGATTTGTTAACACAAATGTAGATGCAAAGCTAGCGCACACTAAATGCCACTAAAAGGCCAGAAATCACTTGGTAAAATATAGAGGAAGGAATTCAAAACTTGGAAAAGAAATGTTTGCATTTGCAATTGGTAATGTGCACTTCACCTAAGCCTACTTTTTACAGAGTCCCTCAGTGGGACCCAAAGAGGCTCTATTTTTTTACTAAGATATGGAGAACAGGTTGGTGAGGAATGTTCCAGAATTTCCTAATGTGACTGTTCACTCCAGAAAGAGGATGCTGATGACAGGAGTTTTCTCTTGTTGATGTGAATGAGGATTCTCAGGGTGGCAGGAATGCGTGGTGACCCTTAACTTTCATAGGCAAGGTGGATATGGCTGCCAGAATCAAAGTAGGCTAATCAAATCTCTTAGAATAATTGGCCCCACAGGAAATCTGACTATGGCTTATTAATCATGGGGCCTTTAGCTATAAATTGAAAGGCAACGTCCTAAGTTCTTGATTTGTATACTAGAAAGAGCCACAGCAACAAAATGAGAGAAAATCTTTCTGAAGACTCTGTTCTTAGACTACAGCCGATTTATAGACCCAGGGCCCATTGAATGAAAGGAGTAAAGATCTCAAGCCTTTCCTGTAAAGCTTCCTTCTAATTTTTAAAGGGACCTCAATAGTTTGCTATGCATTAGGGAGAGGGAAGTGCCTTATGGAGATCGAGTGACAGACGGAGTTTTGACCTAAGCCTAAATTATACTATGACTATTGTGCCTTTGTACATCTAGAAGTTATTTTTATATTTTTCCCCGAATGAGTAACTGGCAAGGGTAATAACAGCAACTGTCATAACTTTTATTCCCGAACATATGGGATAAAATATCATAACTCGGAAAAAATTCAGAGGTTCACGCTACTGTCAATGACCTGAACATTGCAAGGAAAGTGATTTCTATCACATCTCCATTCGGTTCAAGCCAATGTAGAAGACGGATGAGATGTGGGCAACAGCAGGGAAATTATAATGAAGTAACAGTTTCAGTCAGAGTTTCTGTTCCAGATGAGGTGTTTCCACTGAAGAATACGTATTAGAAAATATCCTAAGGGTGCCTGTATGGCTCAGCAGGTTAAGTGCCCGACTCTTGATTTAGGCTTAGGTCATGATCTCAGGGTCCTGAGATCAAACCCCATGCCAGGCTCCATGCTCAGCATGTAGTCTACTTGAGATCCTCTTTCTCTCTCTGCCCCTGCCCCTCCCCCTGTGTATGCACACGTGCATGCTTTCTCTCTCTCTCTCAAAATACATACATCAGACCTTGAAAAAAAAAGGATAAAGGAAAATATCCTAACACTTAACATGCATCTATTGGTCTGAAAAATGCAGTTTTCTTAATCCTAATAAATAGAAAATTCCAGAAGTTGTTTGCATATACTTGACAAAAATAACTGAAGTGTGTTACTATCCTGTACATCAGCTCAGGCTCTGCGACATAACCTATAGGAACATGTCAACATCACACAACACACTTTTCTGTTAGATCATGGTATTTTTCCTGACTTGATATTACAGAGCAGGAAAAGTGGGCACACCGAACAGCTTCATAACAGACATGTACTCCAAAGGGTAGAAGATAAATCACCCAGGATGGAAGTTTTGCTAACTAAATGGGGTTTGTGGGTCCAGTAGTAGGAGCCCTGTAGGAACACTGCCTTCATTGTAAAGGACACCATGCAATTGTTCCTAGCTTGCTATTGTCTGATGGAGATTGAATCTCCATCTTGGGACACGAGGGACAGTGGAACTTGAAATGTTCATTACGAAATTAGTACCAGATTATCAAATCTGCCACATTTTCAGTTGTGCCTAGCAATACACTATCATCTATAGAGCTATTCTCTCACATTTGGCACTAGTTCAATGAGGCCTTAAGATCCGCGTAAATTCTGTAAGTCCATCATTCACTCCCTATTATGCTTACCTTTTCACCCTGCTACTTTTGTGCTCCTTCGCACACACATACAGCAACCCAGTCAAGCCCCATCTCAAGTCTCCTACGACTGATTACGGGTAGAGAGAAAAAGTCAAGCTCCTTTTCATATCATTCTATATGATTCATCAATATTTATTGCTATGTATTAAAACCCTACTTAGGCATAACTTTGTAAGACGAACAGAAGAGAAACACTCCCCATGAGAAAAAAAAAAAACTCAGCAAGATATTTCATTGTTTCTAACTAAAAGATGAAAGATTTTCCCAGTGGTCAAGAACTTAGAGAAATGGTGAGAGGGGAATTAATTTTATGCTGGGAAATACTTTACTTTTATATATTTAAAACTTGAAGATATCTGTATTTGTTTTAATCCTGAGGAATTGGATGTTATTGCTAACTTTTTTTTTTTCTTTTCCTCTCAGTCCCAGGCAGCAAAATAACCCATAAAAAATCATTTATTTCCACATCATTACACCTGTATTCTCTCCATTTATTATGACTCACTCTGTTGGCTTAGTCCTAACATTATATTTGCATTTAAAAACCATGAATTCCTAAAGGAATACACAATTATTCTAGTTGCATAGCCAGATACAGATGACTCTAATCACAGTTGAGATTTTCTTTTCAAGAAAAACCTTTTATCCCTTCTACCACACTTTCTTGTTCCGTCAGAGGTATCAGCAGTAAACACACATTTCTGGATTTCTCTGAAATCAATCTTGATAAGATGTTCTCTAAACAAAATGTGCTATTGATTTTTGAGGGGAAAAACTCTAATCTCTATGTTTTATTTAATACATGGATGGTAAAATATCCTGAGGTAGCATTATCTTGCAGCTCAGAGAACTAGATATTCTTGATGGGCAAATGTCCTATGGACATTCTATCTGACTAGGGTGTTCTTTCCCCAAACAAGGACTGGATTCTACATTTAGATGGTGAATGTTCAGTTCCTTCCTTAGAGCATAATGTAGCATTCTACTAGGTAACAGAACTTCTTTTTTGGCTTTTCCCTTCATGTGCTTCAAAACTGATCTAACCACCCAGGGTTCTTTGAACTCAAAGGAAGCTCTGAACCCAGGGAAACTCTGATGTCTGGGGCAGGGACTCTCAAGATAAATGAGACAAACAGAAAGGCACGTTAGGAGAAAAAGAGAGTTGAACCCTTTGAATGTCGTGCACCACGTTGATGCCCCCATCCTTGAGAGTACCTCATACACAAATCAGCAAGTCATGACTGGTAGAAAAAGAAGAGAATAAATATACAATAATAAGGGGTTCATAGAGTTGAATTCTCTCTGGACCAGGAAGTGAAAGGTCATACATCAATGTAACGATTATTCTGTCTTGATTGGAGATGCCAACATTGAGTCAGGTGACTAAGGGTCAAAAAGCATAAAATCTGACCTTGGATTTATCGCTTATTTTGTTTTTCCCATCGCAATAGGATATTGGAAAGATGAGTTTGGGTTAGCTTTTTGCCTTTTAAGGTCCTGAGCTCCAGCAATATTAACATTTATAGGTAGAGTGAATTGATCATATTATGGGACATTTAAACTAATCAAAATCAGATTATACATTAAACTGCTATAGACTAGGCTCAAAAGCATATACCTAACTATTGCCTAATTCCTTGAAAATTCTGCATTGTTCCCATGCAAAGTGAGAAAATACAAAGGCTAGGATTAACTACTAATAGCTAAAAACATAGAGAGTCTATTTCTATTATCTATTGAAACCTGGAAAGAAAAAAATCATAGGATATCATCTATTTTCATTCACAGCATTTTATCAAGCCATAATAGGATATGACTCATGGATTTATAACTAAAATGTTAAATACGTAAGCCATCTAGTGTCTTTATTAAATACACTTGCAAATATTAGGAGTGTTTAAGTCACTCTGAACATGGACATACTTCACACATACCAGGCATAACTTCCTTGCTCAAATGTGTTTACACAGCTGTAAAGTCTCCAAATTAAAGATCAATCAGGAAGAGTAAAAATATTGCTGTGAGAACAAGTGGGTGAAATTTAAGTGCTAGGGGAAAATTACAAAGGGCTTCCTGTGATATGACTTTAGGTGGGATCCAGTTTGTGGTTGATTTTATTTTTTTAAGATTTTATTTATTTATTTGACAGAGGAATAGAGGCAGAGCAGCACGTAGAGGGAGAGGGAGAAGCAGACTCTCTGCCCAGCAGGAAGCCCAGTGTGGGACTTGATCCCAGGACCTAGGGATCATGACCCAAGCTGAAGGCAGCTGCTTAACTAACTGAGCCGCCCAGGCACCCCATAGTTGATTTTCTTAATAGTAATTCTTCTTTTAACATCTCCCTAACTGTAACAGTTTCTCTAATTCATTAAAGGTACTGACCAAGTTATCTGTCTCTACCACTATTGTTCCTAGATTTTAAAATGCCCAGTTGGACAATAATTACCTACACACACACACACACACACACACACACACACACACACAGAGTACTGTAGCCTACAGGTTATTTATATACAATTTGAAAGCCTCCTTTTTTTCTATCAGAAATGTCCAATGTACACCTAACTATCTGGGTTTTAGCAAATTTATTCTTGTTTAAAAGTTCAATTTAATAATAGCAAAATGTGCAGTTTTGTTTAACATCTATTTCTGCTTTAGACAAAAGATGGATTGAAAACAAAATTATATTGGACTTATGAAAATGCTTGTGTCAAACCTGAATGGATTGACAAAATTATATTTATGACCCATAATAGCTGTGAAGTATTAGCCATTTGGCTTCTCATCTATTGAAAAATTTCTCATAAAATGTAAAAAAGAAAAACTAGCCTTCTTTGAATTTTTTTCATATAGTAAGACACATGCTATTTTGATTTAAGCTGCATATTGTTGGAAGTAAATTGTGAAATGTATAATTCTGCCAAGGACACAGAAGGTAATTCAGTCAAGAGTAACTGTGTCAACTTGTAACTCAGATTAAATTTGATTTTTTGAGCACTGAAAGTGGGGTCATAAAGAGTATTTTTAAATCTACACTTGTTCAATTACCACAGTTGAGTTTTTATACTAGAATATATTTATCATAATCAGAATAAATTTGAACTTTATATTTAATTAAACAAATGGCTTAGGGTCATGGAAGTATTTTGAGTTTTATAAAACTTTGCTGCATTTTTACTCACTTTGAAAGGAAAGCTTAATTTGTTTCTTTTTATGTTTTATAGTTTTATTATAAAAATGATATAATTTGAAATGGATGTTTCAAAGGAAAAACAGCTATCAAAATCTTGATCTATAACTATTCTCAATATTACATATTATCATATGGAGATTTAGGGCAAAGTTTCAACCTATTTGTATATATCATGTTAACTATGAAGATTCACAAAGTACTTATCTTTTTCTTCTAGTTTCTTCTAGCAAATCAAAAATTCTCATTGGGAGCTCTTAAATCTTTCACATTGGGAAGGGAAATGATATTTATCTAGAGTCTTTTTCATGCAATGCTTTCTGGAATATATATAGGCATAATCATTACTCCTACTTTATGGGCAAGGAAACTAAGGATAGACATGTCTAATTAGTAAATAACACAACTGGAACCCAAGCAAAATGTGCTCAAGACACCTAAGCCTTCGAATTACAGGCTAATGCTTTGGGGGGCTGGCTTACTCTTGACGGTTTTAGGATGACAATTCTATTTGGGGATCTCAGCTTCTGTGTGCATGTGGGTTTTCTTGTTTGTTTGTTTGCTTTGTTTTGTTTTAGGATTTTATTTATTTATTTGACAGAGAGAGAGTGAACACAAACAGGGGGAGGAGCAAGCAGAGGGAGAGGGAGAAGCAGGCTCCCTGCTGAGCAGAGAGCCTGACATGGGGCTCAATCCCAGGACCCTGGGATCATGACCTGAGACAAAGGCAGAGGCTTAACTGACTGAGCCACCCTGGTGCCCCTCAGCCTCTGTTTTATAAAGCAAAAGCTTGCAAAACAAAACCAGAAAACCTTACACTAGCCTTTGTAGAGTTGTTTATTCTCTGTTACTATGAAGGATTTAAGACCTTAACACTGAGGCAATGGTCAGTATTTTTTTTAAAGATTTTATTTATTTATTTGACAGACAGCGATCACAAGTAGGCAGAGAGGCAGGCAGAGAGAAAGGAGGAAGCAGGCTCCCCGCTAAGCAGAGAGCCCAATGCGGGTCTCGATCCCAGGACCCTGGGATCATGATCTGAGCTGAAGGCAAAGGCTTTAACCCACTGAACCCACCCAGGCACCCCAATGGTCACTATTCTTTTTTTTTTAAATTTATTTATTTGTCAGAGAGAGAGGGAGAGAGTGAGCACAGGCAGATAGAGTGGCAGAAAGAGGCAGAGGGAGAAGCAGGCTCCCCACAGAGCAAGGAGCCCCATGTGGGCCTCGATCCCAGGATGCCGGGACCATGACCTGAGCCCAAAGCAGCCACTTAACCAACTGAGCCACCCAGGTGTCCCAATGGTCACTATTCTTAACAATAAGCAAATCAAATGGATGTTTTAGGACCAATGCAAATTAACATAATGCTCTCCAAAGAATCTGGGCCCATAAATTTTATCCCTTTATGAATTATTTCACAGTGAACCTTCTATATAAATTGTCCTCCTCTTTGGTGTTGTTTTCTCCTTGGTAAGTTGAAGTAGAGGCCAGTTTTTTTCTTTCTATTTTTTTTCCTAGATTTTAAAAATTTATTTATTTGCCAGAGAAAGAGAGAGAACACAAGCAGCGGGAGCAGCAGGTTTTCACTCTTTTTTTTTTTTTTACTCTTTTTTTACTCATTTATTCATTGATTTCAATTTTCTTGTTCATTTCATTTAAAGCTGTTTTCAACATTATTTTAACCTGATTTTTTCTTACCTTTTTCCTTCTCTATCAAAAATTAGGAAAAGTGTCAACCATCTCTTTCCTTCAAAAAGTATCAAGCACCATACTCTCATTATGTGCTTATAATAATCATGAAAGAATATATGGGACTACTTGCGTGGCTCAGTCAGTTAAGTGTCTACACTTGATTCTGACTCAGGTCATGATCTCAGGGTCCTGGGACTGAGCCCCAGCTTGGTCTCTGAACTCCATGGAAAGTCTGGTTGAGATTCTCTCTCCCTCTCTGTCTGTCACTGCCCCCTTCCAGCCCAGAGCGCATGCGCACAGCACATGCTCACTCTCTCTCTTTCTCTCTCTCTATTTCTTTCCTCTCAAATAAATAAATTTTTAAAAAGAAAGGAAAAAAAGAATAAATGCAGAAAAGAAATCTGAGCACTCAGAAAAAAAAATTGTCCAAAGGACTTAGTTCAATGCTACAACTTATTTAAAACAAAAAAATTATACACTCCAGACAGTTTATTCTAATTATCTGCCATAATGATCTATTTGGAAACAAAGATTTATTTAGTAAACCATTCTTGGCCAGATTTTTTTTCATCTCCTGATGACATAAATATTTCTGTGCTAAATTTGTAATCAATACATCAGACTAAACCAGTTTATACACAGTCCTTGTTTTGTATCAATACCATCAACCTCCTAGTTAATTAGACTTACTGAAAGGATTACGTAATTTATGTAATCAGAATACAAATAATATGTTGTCTAATTAAAACGCACCCTCTGTGTTTTGTTAACAGACATATTAATATGCCCATTGACAACAAAATACTAAAATTAAACTCCGTTCATAAACAACTACAAATGAAATCCACTCCCTGAATGATTTTTGCCTGGGGATCTTTTACCTTTGGGGGCTTGTTAGCATCCATGCCCTCTCTGAATTTCTCCTGAACAGTTTCTGCAAGTTGACAGAGCAAGGCACCATTATCCAATTTTTCCATAAAAGTTTCTGCTGTAATCTCCTTCCCTGCAGTAACAAAGAGAAGCATTATAGAAACACAATCATTCCCCAGTGCAAATGTGACATTCATGCCAACATATTTGACACAGTTTTTATCACCAAAATTTCCATTCCAGTTGAATTGCAAATATCTGGGATGGGAACTCAAGGAAAAGAATGGTTTCTTTGGAATTTTCTGTTTTCCTTTGGCAGCAAGAATCTCAACATTTTATATTTTCATAACATAATTTCAACTGCATTAAAGTTTTATTTCACGGTAAAAGTGGCAAAATGATATCCTACGTGAGAGTCCCACCACTTGGCAATCAAGAGGAATAAAAACCAACCAGTCAATGAAACCCAAACAGTCTTGTGAATGATTGCACAATTTGACCTCCAGTATTCATTCAGTTCTCATTCTCAATCACCCTTTCAGTTACTCTGGGCTGCAAGGCAAAGACAAAAGCAGAACAGGCATTCTGTGTTTTGCTTCTATCTTTGGTTATAAGACACCAAAACTCTCTTTTCTTTAATTTGAAATAGAGGCAAGGCACATCAAAATCCAGCCACCATTGACAACTGTACTAACATGGCCAAGGCATAAATCCCATTTCTAAGTTCTATTGAGTTTGTTTTCCTGATTAAGATATTACAGGTAAAACCAATACAAGAGATAAACTCTGAAGGAAAGTCGACCTCGTTAACTATTCCGTCTTCTTACTACCATCTTTGAACTGCGGATTATCAGCTTCGTCCCTGCTCTTCTCTCTTCTCCAAACCACTCAGCTTCTACTACTGCTCATTTGAACATTATTCACTGTTGTCTATCCCTGACATTGAACCAATTAAAGGTTGTCTTCTTTCTTACATTCTCCCAAAACATATTTTGTTTCTTTTTTTTTCCCTTTAATTTTGTAATGGCTTTATTGTGAGATGATTCACCTGCCTTACAATTCACCTTACAATTCACCCATTTGAAGTGTATAATTCAGTGGATTTTAGTACATTCAGAGTTGTGCAGTCATCACCACAAACAATTTCTGGACATTTCTATCACCCCCAAAAGAAACCCTCTACCCTATACCTGTCACTCCTGATTCTTTTTTGCCCTCAGCCTTATAAACCAACTAATTTTTTTCTCATATGCTCCTTAAATTCACTTCCCCCAAAGCTCTCTTTTCCTGGTACTCTAATTTTCTAACTTTTGGCATATTTTATTTTCCTGCCTTAATTTCCTATAACATATTAGTCACAAGTCCTGTAGATTCATGATTCCTTCCATTTCTGGTACCATAATCTTAATAAAAATTTTCATGATTTGATACCTAAACCTCTAACAACAAAAACAACGGCTCTTCCCTGTACCCTCAACTTCTCTCTCCAATACATATCATACTCATGGCTAAAATTATTATTGCTAAACACCAGCCTCAATGGGTCATTATTCTTCTTGTATAGTCCCTAGTCTTCTCTGACACCCAAAATATGAAATATAACCACTTGAATGTATCCAAAGACTGACCCTTATGCTTCTAATTCACCTTTCTAATATAACATCCTTATACTCCCCCCTGATTCTTGGTCTGCCACCCTGCCTTCAGAGTTCCTCCAGCAAGACTTCCCAATCCTACTGCCATGCCTTTCTTCCTGGCATGGCCCCTGCCTACTATGTCCTCCTCCCTTGTATCTACCTGACCAAGTTCTCTCTTTTCTTTTGTCAGAAATCCAGAAAGAGATTTTCCCAGTGGATACTGATCTCTTTTCTATATGGTTGCACTCAAAGGCATCACTCATTTTGGGAACTTATCAAACCTCTTCAATTGCTAGTAATATGTTTTGTAAAGTTTTGTCTTCCTCAAACCTCTTGGGACATACTGTGTCTGTGTGATCTGTGTGTGTGTGTATCTGTGTGTTCCTACAGATTTAAGTATGCTGTTATCTTGGTAGGCACCCAGAAAATGTATTCAGTGAGCATGTAAATTTACAAATGAAGAAATAAACTACTGGAAAACTTTGAGAAAATGTTGGGTACTATTTTTGTAAAAAGTAGTTAAGTTCAAGCAGAAAAAAAAAGTTTTAGACAGAGAATATCATAGGATTAGCTTTTATCTTAAGAAAAAAATGCATGCAGCTGAAGCCCATGAACATTTAAATATAGCCCAATTGGAAAATAGATAAACTATTGGCTTAAAGTTCAACTTACGATATGTAATATATTTGCATTTCAAGAAATATCTGTTTGAAATTTTTTTGACCGTTTTAGGGGAAGGGCAGGTAAAGAAGGAAAGAAAATTACCTTTTTAAAAATGTTCTTTTTCCCCCACTGGATACTTCACGTTTGAGCCCCCAGTTAAGAAAATGACTTCTGCAGGTGGTAAAACATAGTAGCTCTAACTACTCACCACAGAGGTAGCCTATACAAAACTACTATTATTTTTAAATTGTACACAGCTCAACTTAATTCAAGAATGAAAGTAATATTTTCAGGATACAAAAAGTCAGCACAACAAAATTTGTATTATGCATTTACCATATTGGCATTTGCTAGTAAGAAAGTTATTTTGGAAATAAGTATGAAAAGTAAATATTAGAAATATTTTCAAAATTACCAATTAAATTTCAAGGTAAAGAAGGTAGATTTTACTCCAAGTTGCTGAATGATTCCTTTATAAATTACTTATAAGATTCTCTACATTTGAAAAAGGCCTTAGGTATTTGTATTCCGTTACGTTCCATGGCAATTTAAAGATTCTATTCATAATGTTAAGTGACAAGAGGATTACAATGAATTTAAAAGAACTTGTAAAGCATAAAAAGAAAAATGCCTTTCATTAAAAAGTTATTAGCAATTTACCAAAAGGTATGATTTTTGCTTTTTGCATTATACCTGACAATTTTTAGTTATTCCGATTTTTATGACTACTTGAAGAATTCACATTAAACATCTGTATCTAATGAAACATATATTAGGAGTCAGCTTTCAATTCTGTATATTTTATAGCTCCAAAAGGTGGCTTTTTTTTTTTGCTAAAACAGACAGTATTACATTATAGTTCAAACATACTGCCTCAAATGAAGGGAAAATGCAAGACAGAGGAGTTTTTTTAATCTTCATATGTAACATATTTTCCATCCAAAGAATCATAAAATTATTTTAAACATACTTTATAATTGTAAGAGATCAGTATAATATTTATATAGAATTATATATTACCTCATTCTTATTACATTAATATTACCAAAAAATTTTTAAAAATCATTACATAAAGTTAGCTCAATTGAACCATGACAAGTCAATTAGAGCAAGTTATATGAAGCACTAATTACAATTTCTTGAATAAATATTATAAAAAGCTAAATATCTCTGTTAGGCAAAACCAGATCTTCTTTAATCAGAATTGTGTAGCTCTTTTGACACATTAGATTATAACCACTAGATGCAGTAGGATTCTAGAATCGTAGAACTACTTCTTCCCTAGTCTGTCCTTCCACGTTATTGGTATGTTTAAGAAAAGGGCAATGAATAGATACAATTAAGTCATCTTGGAGTACCAACTGACCCACACCGTAGTGTAAAGACTATTGACTTGAAGGTTAATCTAAAATAGCCTAGTCTAGGGGTGCTGGGTGGCTCAGGTGATTGAGTCTCTTGATCTCAGGGTCGTGAGTTCAAGTCCTGTGCTGGGTTCCATGCTGGGCATGGAGCCTACTTAAAAAAGAAAATAGCCTAGTCTAGAAGTAATATCTTTACTTCTTGAGTTCATAATCATAGACTTTGATCTTCATACCACCAATTTAGTCATGATTGACAGCTTGCCAATAGACAAAGATCAGGGAATTTGGTTAAAGATTGTGGTCAGTCTCTTTCTCATAAAATGCTGGGGCCCAATCATATGAAACAAAGATCTGCCTGAAATTTTTTGCCAAGTAACTAAATCAGCACACATGCTTATACACTTCAGTACATTCCTCCCAGAAGTATGCACTTGCCATAATTTCCATAATGATTAAGTATCAATCAGTAGTGTTTTAGACTGCATCCACCTGGAAAAAGAATCCTTCTTATCTACTACTTTGCTGAGAAAGAAAGTTTTCCTCCCAGTAAGTAAGCAGTAGGTACAGTAACATCTAATAATGCTGTTTAACATTCAAGGTTTAACTGTATGCCAGGCGCTTTACATGTATTCATGTTTTTAATCTCCTCACCAATCTGAAACTGAGGTATTAGATTAAGTAATTTGTTTAAAATTACTCAGTAAATCTGGATCTTTAACCCATGATATCTAGGTTTAGAGCCTAATGCTCTTAGCCACTATGCTTGGCTATTTAAACAAATACTTGCTAAATACACAAATGATTATTTTCTATAATAAAGCAGTCTCCCTAGTTCTGTGGTCTTTTTCTTTGTAGAACTCCAACGGAACCTTTCTGAAACAACAACAAAAACCATTTGAGGCTAAAGATACTGTTGCTAAAGACTGAAGAGTAGTCCACTGTGTACATTGGAGAATGGCTGAGGAAGTCATTCAGGATGCTCTGATGGGTGGCCCAATTCCCTGCAGAAGAAAACTGGTGTGTATTATCTCTTAAGCTGATGCAGACAGGACCCAACTCTACTGCAGACTCAAGTGCTCTTCTCGATCCCAGTATATTTCTCTAATTGGAGAACTCAAAGCAAGTCATCTGCTATCTTAACTTGGGTTATTCAGGGTTTTGAAGATCGGGAGATAAGAAATGATTCATTATATCCAGAAGCCCTAGATCAATACCTGCTCTCCCCTGATTCAAAGTATCTACCTGGCATTAATGTCAAGAAAAGACAAAGCTGTTTCTGTTGGAAGAGTTGGGTTAAAAAAAGAACAATGAGGTATTATCATCTCTGAAAGATGTCAATTTGTGAACATAAATTTGATGCTTTAAACTTTTGAACTAGCATAAGATACCACCTTTCCTAAGAAATTTTTGTTGTCTATATCAATTTTTTATTGTCTATATCTATATTGTCTATATTGAGAATTTGGCTGGCTAAGGATCTGGTAAATGGCTTTAGGAAAAAGAAAGAAGAAAAATTGTTCTGGACTTATTAGAAAGCAGTTGCATTTGACAGCAGCAACTCCAATAAACAGGTGCTTAACTGGCTAATGCTGAAGTTTGATTAACTTTTAAAATAACAGAAATTTTTGAAATACTACTTATTGATCATATTAAGCATATCACAACTGGATTTTCTTTTCTGTGCATATGGGAAAGTCAGACAAAGGGTAAATCACCATACTATCAATTACCATGATGCATTTCTAAATTTAAGTGAAATCAATTGAATATTAAGTAATTTGTAATATATTTTATGATTTACTCAAAGTCCATCTATACAAATACATATATACTTATATTCTAAAAATCTATAATCTTTAAAAACAATGTCTATTTCTTTGATGTTTAGTAACTAAAATCTTTTCTCGAAAATATATTGCCATATGGTCCACATAGTGTTATTAAGCAAATACTAATTGAAAATAAAGGTAGACCATTATTCCATTATTTTCAGATGATTAAAGAAACAAGTGAAATAAACAATTTGATATCATTTACATTAGTATATTCACTTCAAAGTTAAGTCAACAACAATCTTCAATACTCCATCAGTAATCATGAAGTTCATAATGTGCCTCATGTATTTGAATGATGGACTATATAATCTGAGACTGTTAATTTAAGAACATGCTGTTTTTTCAAAGTAACAATTAAATGTCTCCTCAAGACTTATGTATAATCATTTGATGCTCAAATATGTCCTAAGGACACAGTTAAATAATAAATGGGCAATAGCAACTTCATGAACAAAAATAACAAAACAGAAGACTGAAAATAAAGTGGAAATGTATACATTTAATGTGTAGCAGGGGACAATGGCCAGAGAAACATTTTATAGGGAAGAATAAAGGGGTCTTTGGGATTCATTTGTTGTCTTTTCTGAAAGTTGGTCATAAAATGCACCATGGTGCTAGCCACTGGAAAACGTACTTGGACTACAAAGACTATTTTCATCTAGATTAGTAGATATGTCCAAGGATATGTGAGTAGACAGTAAGCATTACATGATGATCTTCTCATGAATCAAGTTGGTATGCTATTTCATAAACAAATCCCAGCTACCATAACTATTTATTCATCTTAACTAGTTAATTCATCACACATAGCTAGAATTTAATATTCTAATATATGAATTTTAATTTAAAAATGTGCCATTGTTGCCTTAATTCTATGCCTAAGAATGTAAAGTGGTGTTTATTATTGTTACTGATTAAGTAAGTATATGGTACCTGAAAATTGTGTGTTATACCTCCATATACACCATGAATGTGAATATTGGTCTATAAACTAATGAAATAATTCATTCTCTATCAAACATTTTTATCTATCAAAAAATATGAAAATACACTGAGTGCTCCTTAAGAAACTAACTACATCTTCCAGTTGACATTTTATGTATATGACCAGAAATACATGAATTTAGAAAACCATTAATACTCCTTTTAAAAGACATAAAAGGAAAAAAGTTACATTCCAATCAAATATTACTAAAAAGAGACAGCCATTCCACAAGTAAGTCCACATCATTATCTAATTAAAAGCTTTAATTTAGAATGTAAATTTCCACTATCCAAAAAATGCAGATACTTTACATGGAGATAGTATCAACTTTGAAACTATTTTAAAAACATCTCTAACCTTCAAGTAGATGAAAAACAAGACTTGAAAGAGAGCTACACAATGTAAATTTGCAAATATTTGAAGTGATAAAATGGTCAATAATAAATATTTTAAAATTTACTTTCATGGTTCCATTTCCAAAATATGTGAATTCTAAAAGTATCTGTTATGTATAATAAAAATACCTCCTAACCTAACCATACATTTTTTACCTCCCTTCCTTATTTCCACCATTCTAGTACATAGTGTATTTTCTTAACTCCATATGTTTTACCACTTTAAAATAATCTCAAGTTATTGGTCTACTTTCTAAGTTACCATGAGGATATTCACTTGAAAGCTATTATCTATCTACTTGTATGAATTTAAGTCAATGAAAGGTTGTAGTTGACTATATTTTGAAGATTCATTTTCTGAGAAAAATTCACAAGCCATCAGTTGCATTTTTGTCACCAACTACCAGCATCAAAAAAATTATTCTTCTTATTCTTTAAAAGAAAGAGTATTCACTTATGGAAATTACTTCCTCCTTGTTTATGCGTAATGATGATCTCAAACTGGGTCTGAAGAGATGGATTTCTTGGAAATCTAAACTTTTGGAACTGGAAAGGACATTAGAGATCATCCACTCCAAGCCCTTCATTTTATGGTTAAGGACACAGAGCCCAAAAAAGATAGCTGAGTGACTCTGGGCAAATTTCCTACTGAGTGGCAAAGCCAGAATCAGAAGCCAGGTCTCCTGACACCCAGTTAGGAGCCAGGTCTCCTGGCTTTTGGTCCAAGGATCTTTCCATTACACACACACACACTGACTCTCTATTCTTTGAGGATGTCTTGGGCTGCTTACCCTGATCAAACTGCTCTGTAAATGATCACATTCACCAACTGAAATGCCTTTGATGACAAGTCATGGGACATTGGAACATGCCTACACAATCAGGCTATACTCTAATCACAATCTTTCCCACAATCTCAAAGGCTCCTCCTTGATCATACAATAAGTTATAAAGCTCCTTAACACTGTCTTCAAAGCAGTATGCAACCAGCCCCCAAATATCACATGAAATTCTCCCCCCTCTTGATCACTGCTGTTATTGCCAGTCTTCATTCAGTTCCAAGGTATCAAACTCCTTCCTATCTCAGCATATGCCATTCCTTTCACTTGGGCTCTTCCCCATGGTTTGTCTGGCTAGCTATTAATTATTCTTCAGTTCTCAATTAAATATAAGATTTTTTAAAAGGGATCCCCTACCCCAAGCCCTCTGATGTTTTAATCCATTCCTAAGTCCTTCTTTTTACATTCTTATTGCAACCTGTATCTTTTAACATTTAAAACAAGTCCAATTAGGGGCAGCTGGGTGGCTCAGTCGTTAAGCGTCTGCCTTCAGCTCAGGTCGTGATCCCAGGGTCCTGGGATTGAGCCCCATATCGGGCTCCCTGCTCAGTGCGGAGCCTGCTTGTCCCTCTCCCACTCCCCCTGCTTGCATTCCTTTTCTTGCTGTGTCTCTACCACATAAATAAATAAAATCTTTAAAAAAATAAAATAAAAAAGCAAGTCTAATTAATGAATTATTTATTCACTTCCTTATTTAAAATGTTTCTTTTTCAATCTATTCCAAGCCCTATAAGAACTGGTACTCTATTCCCAATCACTATTTTACTCTCCAGTACTTAGCGGATTGTGTCTGAAACAAAGTTAATTGAAATAGTTAGTACTTACCAGCTAGTTGATTATAATGTGCTAGATCTTGTTCTAGAGCTGGGGATCTCATTCAAATTTCAAACAATGAGGTTGTTATTAGTATTATACTTGTTTTACGGATAACAACACTGAGGCACATTGCATTAAGACACTTGCCTAGTATAAGAGGACTGGTAATGGTGGAACTGAGATTTGAATTCAAGCGTTCTGATTCCAGAGTCCATTTTCTAAACTAATATATTATGCTGCAGCATGCTCAAACGTTTGTTGAATATACAAACTTACCCGCACAATCAAATTAACAGTATCACTGAACTCTGTAAATGGAATAACAATGGAATAACAATGAAGAATTTTTTCAAAGAAGTATTTACAATATGCCCAGCACTGAGATACACCTAATGTAATCACTTAATCCCACAGCAACCCTACAAAGGAGACACTAACATTATTACCACTTTACCGAAAAGGAGACTGAGGCCCAGACAGGTCAAGTAACTTGCCCAAGGTCATATTGCTAGTAAGTGGCAGATCTGGATTCAAACACAGCAGGCAGTCTATTTCATGTCCGTGCTTGTAACCCCCACTCTATGCTGCTGTACTTGCGGTAGCCCACAGCTGAAGACAGCTCAAAGTTCATAATAAATTACTCACATACATAACAAACATTAGTGAACCCTCGAGAGACTAAAAAAAAATAAAATAAAATAAAAAATGAAATAAAAAAGGAGAGGAAGAGGGAAAAAAAAATCCATCTGCCTAAACAAATTTGACTCCTTGTACATGATGAAGATAAAACCTCCTCCTTTGTACAGATGTCTTACGAAGAGGGGTAGCCCCTTCCTTCTAGTGGATATAATGCCATACCATAGTGAAGGGTCTTCCCGGGAATGTCTTCTGCATTTCTGTCTTTACCCTGTGGCAGGAACCTTGCACAGCCATAGGCAGTAGCTTTGGCTGCACTACATAGAGTCGTCAAAATGGTGTACACACTGAGGAAAAAGGAGACATCTACTCTCAGGATGAAGTCTTAAAAAACTGTAACGGGGCACCTGGGTGGCTCAGTGGGTTAAAGCCTCTGCCTTTGGCTCAGGTCATGATCTCAGGGTCCTGGGATCGAGCCCCACATCAGGCTCTCTGCTCAGCAGGGAGCCTGCTTCCCCCTCTCTCTGCTTACTTGTGATCTCTCTCTCTCTCTCTCTCTGTCAAATGAATAAATAAAATCTTAAAAAAAAAAATGCAGTGGCCATGCAAAACCCCAGAGCCATGGTGAGCAAAAGGAACATCTTGCTGAAATGTGCTTAAATCTTGCCAAACCTTGTTAAAACCTTGCTAGGACTTTAGATAAACAGGGTGCTCCTCTCTAAGCTCCTTAGTTCCATCAGCCAGAAAGTGGGGAGGAAAAAAATACTTGCCTTGCAGGAGTTTTTAAATAAGAAAATAATGTTAGTGAGATCCCTTTTGCAAATAATAAAGCACCATATAAATTCTATGTTTACTCAATATTCAAATCTTCTATCTTATATGTCCATAAGGGTCCTTCCCTCAGGTTTTCATCCTGTTTTCTGGGAAAATCTACTAATGAAAACAGCACTGCTCTAGATGATGATTCTTCAAAGGCATGACTCCATTTTGCACAGGGTTGAAATTTTATCCTATGAAAATGCCGGCACTATAGAAATGGAAAAAAAAAAAGAAAGAAAGAATGAAAGAAAGAAAAAGAGGCAGCCTTAATATGAGGTAGCATGCTTCTCAGAGACAACTTTTGGAAGAGTACTTAAAAACAAAAGTGAAATGAGAAGAAAAATTTCAGTTCAAGGTTGGGTGACTCCAGTTAGCTCATTTAGACAGAGGATAGATGTTTTTGTTCTCAAGAGTGGGCATTCAGCAGTTTCAGAAGGTGCACTACGAAAGTAGGGCAAAGAAATCTAGTTTTAGAAGTCTGGTTTCACAGGCTGTGGCCTGTGTACGATGTCGAAAGAACAGGCCAAAGTGGTCAGCTGCATGAAAGAGAGATCCAAGATCAATCAGATCAGCGTATAGATGCAAGCGATTTGGCCACACATTTCCACCTTTCAGTGCATGACACTGGAATTGCTAAGCACAGTTCATGTGAGAGATATTGAGAAATTCCTTTAAATTTTCCACATTCTTCAGGTTTCCCAGACGTAAAATCCAAATAATGAAATCTTTCTTCCCAAGGAGCTGTCACACGCCTAGGTGAAGGACACGACATGAGGGGGACAAAAACCAACCCTGTTATCTTTGCTCCCCAAATGAGATCTTATAACCTTACCTAATAGATTGGTTAACCACAAGGCCAGATCTTCTTTCATCGGTAGCAAATTAGCTTCATGTCTGCTGGCCAGCCATTGGCTATACTGATGCATATCAGACAGGCCAGGTCCACTGCGCACTTTTGGGCTCAGAGCAGTGCACATTATTTATGCACTTGTAAAACCTGTTTTGGAAACAAAAGAGCAGTTGCTTTTTATATAGACATCTCTTGTTAAAATCTTCCTACCAATGACATAGGAAGGAACCAGGTCCATGGACGTTTTGATGACAGGTCAGGTTATTAATTATTAAACCCCATGAGACACTGTTTGCTTTTTCTGTACTGGGCCTATCCCTTTTGACCAACCACCTGGTAGGAAACAGCAGCAATCTGAGGTCAAATAGAAAAATCAAACACTAAGCTCTAAGCTCATGTAAAACATCACACTGGAAAAGGCTTCTAAGGCAAGAAATTCCACTTATTCAAAAGTAACAAAAAGGGCTTGATTAAAATTTTAGTATCCAAATTGTAAACTCCCAACATTTGGGTTAATGTCTGAACCATAGATTTCCACAGAATTTTTAGTACTGAGTGCAAGCAATGATATAATTTGCATGATTAACTGTGAACCTAGGGCCACTACTCTTTTTTTTTTTTTTAAGATTTTACTGATTTATTTGATAGAGAAATAGAGAGCACAAGTAAGCAGAGCTGCAGGCAGAGGGAGAGGGAGCAGCAGACTCACCACTGAGCAGGGAAACTGATGCGGGGCTGGATCCCAGGACTCTGGGATCATGACCCGAGCAGAAGGCAGAGGTTTAACTGACTGAGCCACCCAGGCACCCCTACTCTTTTTTTAAAATTTAATTTAATTTTTTTAAATTTTTATTTTTTTTTAAATTTCTTTTCAGTGTTCCAGAATTCATTGTTTATGCACCACACCCAGTCTACCATGCAATACGTGCCCTCCATAAAACCCACCACCAGGCTCACCCAAACTCCCATCCCCCGCCTCCAAAACCCTCAGATTGTTTTTCAGAGGCACCCCTACTCTTAAAACTATTACCTGGAAGATTAAGCGGAGCACTTGGTTCTTTGCATATGGGTAAGTTATCATGGACTCATAGTTTAGAGAACTGGTGGGTTCTCTCTTTAGAGAGCCAGGAAAGGAAATGATTTCAAAGAATACCTACTACACTTTTCTCATCTTAGAATTAATGAAAAAAAAAAAAAACAACAACAACCAAAAAATAAAAATAAAAATAAAAAACAAGAGAGGATAAGTGACTTAACCAAGATCATATATACTAGATCATGACAGAGTCAGGCTTGAACCCGGGTCTTCATACTCTAAGACCATTATTCTTTCCAGAATGATACATTTTACAAAACAGATTCATCAAGAACCCGTATTATAACACAAGAATTACACACAATCCTAATAAATACTGCCATAAGGTTTTCTTTTATCTTACTTTTTCTTCCCACTTTATACATTTTACAGACTAGTTTTGCTTGCAGTCATCTTTAGAGTAGAAGTAATGAAAAGTCTTAGGTCTATAAAATAAAAGATGATTTCATTAACACGACCACCTTAGAGATGGCACAGTCCTCTGTGTGGGTTATAGAAAGGATGTTTGAATACATACTTGGTCTTGAATATGGCACTTTGCATGCATCATTTATAGGACCTAAGACTACAGAAGTAATATTAAAGTTGCTAAGGTAAACAAACTCATCAGTTTAACAATGTGTAGGACTGTATTCTGTATAGAAATAGTGCATATGGAATAACCAAGTATAGTATGACTAATGAAAATGAAAATATTTGCATCTGGCAAGGAGTACGATAGATATAATGGGACTATCAGCTATATTTCAAGCTTTATGGTATTTTAAATTTACCAACATAAATAGTATATACTTCTCTGAGTTTTATTCTTTACGCAATATTCATTTCTACTTATTATACTCTAATCCCCTTAGCATAGGTTAATTTTTTGCCTTTTAAGTCTGCTTTTGGAAAAAAAAATAAGACAACATTGGTGTTCAGAAAATTGCAAGATGTGAGTGTTTCCCAAACATTTTGGTGTAATATTAGAAAAGACTGGTAACATAAGTCAACACCTAAAAAGTGTCATAAATGTATAATCTAAAAACATAGGCAATTTCATTTCCAAAGCAATTATGCTTTGGGATAACTTTTTGCAAAAAAAAATCATTAATTATCTTTGAAAACATTTTTTATAAATCTGTATATATCTAATTATCTAAAGTGAACCAGTGCAAAAGTGGAAGATTTTTAGTACATTTTGTCATAGGTTACTAAATCATCATTACAGGAGCCAGAATGTCATCATTGCCTATTTTTTTGCAGCCAATCATCATATTTTTCATATAATGTCCTGAAGCTTTGTCCAAACCCTGTGATTAAATACCAGAAATCTAAAAATTTTTGCTCCAGTTCTTTTAAAAATAGGTCCAGTCCCAGGAAAACAAGACATCTCCCTGTGGCTAGTTAGGATTCCTATAGGCTAGCTAGCCTCAGAAACAAACATTTAAGTAATAATACATTTAAGCACATGATTCATACATTTAAATAACTAACTGAAATCTTAAAAGGGTTACCTCGAAAATGCTTTTCTTCTCAAGACACAATCTCTCCCACTACTTTCCTGAAAGTGAGATGTGGTAGTTCAGTAACTTTACCTACATCCTATTATGTGCTCTGCAAACTTCCATTTAAGCACCAGAATCCTACTTTGCGCTGTAAAAGCAAGAAGACACCTCAGATTCTTAAGCTCATTGTCTAGCAAAGAATTCATCAAGGGATAGTTTACAGTAAGCCTAATGGCATGTAACAGTTTCAATGAGCCAGAGGGACACAATCCTTCCCCTCAGTCCTTCCAACAGTGAAGTTTTTCTTTTCCTTGACAGTGGTACATTTATTTCTCATGTAGTGTGTCCTGTATTTTGCCAGAAATGTAATTCAAACTATCTTCTGATATTTATAGATGATTAGTAAGAAAAACAATCAGAGTAATTAGGCAATTTTTGTTATGCTGCTTTGAACATAATCAAAATTATATACAAAAGGGAAAAATAATAAGATTATATTTCCCCAGGAAGCAAAAGTGGGAGAAAGAAGGTTTAGTGGTTAATTAGCAGGTGATAGAAATTAGACAATTAAACACATGCCAAATACAGGGACCTAGAGTCACTGTCATAGACAGGGGCTCTTCTGTTTATGTGCCTTGGGAAAAAATCAGGATTTCAACCCAAGTTCCACTGATCCATTTTTCATATTTCAAATCACCATCAAACCTAGCATGACTTTGTGGTTTAGCTGAAAGTCACTGCATGAAAGTCTTCAATTTAAATATGGCAGAGACATGAGTAAGAAACACGGAAATGAATCCAGCTAGGATCAAAATCTGGAGTGTGGAAGAATTATCCCATGGTGAAGTAGTTTCTAATGGAAATGATTAAACATGAATAACATTAATATTCATTAAGCACGAATAACAATCAAATAAATTTATATTACTCAGACAAAAGATCACTATAAGATTGTAACCTTTTTAGAATTTTCAGCATTAACCAAGTGGATGAGTTGAATTAGATCACAAAGAACAAACTATAACAGAAAGATCATTTCTGGTCCTTTGAATTATTCAAAAGTTTTCAAAAACCAAAAGAGATGCCAAGGAGTAGCTTTTAAAAATGGGAAATAAAATGATTAAGGATCTATTAGACTTGAAGAAAAAAAGATAGGTTTGGGGGAAAGAAAAACATTTTATATGATATAGCTAAACACCGAAAGATGTTACCATGAAAATTCAGATAATCTAAATATTTTAAAAGCTCGATAAGTAATTTTGATAAGTACTAAGCAAAGCCAATTATTTTGGAGACAGAAGGACTGAAATGCTTCTACGACCCTCTGAACTATGGCTTCTCCAAGTTGTATGGGTCTCTCTAAAAATGAGTAACTCAACCCTCAGGATTTGGAATTCAGAAAAATAAAACTTAAAGGGAAAAACATGCAGAAACTTAATACAGAAATCTTCAAAGAATGTGTGTGTGTATTATTTTTTCCTTCTTTCCATAGTAGAACTGATTCTGGAATAACCATTATAAATATGATGAGACTGAACTAGCCCAGGGGAAGAAGAAAAAAATTAATGACTCCATAAGTAAAATATCACATGTTTAAAGACTGTTTAGTCTGTTGCTCCAGAATCCCCGTTGAAGACATCACAGTTTTGACTCTGAAAAAAAAGTATGCTTTCACGCCACCTAGAGGTGTGCTTTGATTACAATCAAGATGGTTTCCAGTCTCTAGGCTTTGCTGACATGTTATCAAAAATGTAGTGCATGGAAAATAAATTGGAAAAAAAGAAAAAGGAGAGTAAAATTATAAACATTATATCACTACTGTCTATGATGAGATCCACTAAGAAGCCTAATTAATGGCTAGAATATTAGATTGGAAATCAGAAGTGGTGAGGTCAAATACTTCTGCTACCTAGCTATTTAATAGCTAGGTAGAATAGTTCTATTTCAGTAGGATGAATTTTTCTTTGTACTGGAGTTCTCAAGCATGTAAAATGGAGGCTAATACCTCAAATATAATTGTGAAGATTAAATATTTGTTCTACTTTTTGGTATATATATGTTTTTTTAAAGGGAGGGTTTGAAAGAACTTTTTTTTTTTAATTTATTTATTTGTCAGAGAGAGAGGGAGAGCGAGCGAGCGAGCACAGGCAGACAGAGTAGCAGGCAGATGCAGAGGGAGAAGCAGGCTCCCTGCCGAGCAAGGAGCCAGATGTGGGACTCGATCCCAGGACGCCGGGATCATGACCTGAGCTGAAGGCAGCCGCTTAACCAACTGAGCCATCCAGGTGTCCCTGGTATATATTTTATACCCAGTAATAGCTAAACCCAAATCATCCTCATATACCAAAATAAAACTCTTATTGACATATTTTAAAAATAAAAACAGTTCTGTAACAAAATAGAAATATTTTATTGAATTATAAATCACTAAAAAAAAGTCAAAAGAGGAGAAATGAAAACAAAGTGTTGATTAAGTAAAACCGTAATTAATTAATGGAAAATCCAAAGTTTTCTTCATATTGACAGGGATGAAACCCCAAGCGATGAAGGAAATGTTAAGCTCTAAAATGAGATGTTTACATTTTTTTACATTACTTTTTAAAAAGTAAAGTTTGGTTTACATTACTTTTTAAAAAGTAAAGTTTGGTAACAAATTATACCTCATTTTTGACACCAGTTAAAGATAGAGGAACGCTGTACCTTCAAAATAAATGAGAAAGGATGTCACTACACCCCACCCTTTGTGATTCATTTTGGCTAATCAATAACATCTTTACAAAGCTACATGGTCTCAACCAATGTCATGAATGCCAAATCTTATCCTAAGGCCCTAATTAGAAAATAACAGTCTAACATTTAATCAGAAAGATTGTTCTAGATCTTAAAAGTGGACCTACACGCTCGCTAAGAGGCACAACTTGTCCACAAATTAAAAAAAAAAAAAAAAGTGGACCTACACGCTGGCTAAGAGGCACAACTTGTCCACAAATTTAAAAAAAAAAAAGGCACCAAGAATAATGGCAAAATGATACTCATTATCAATTTTTCTAAGTCTGTAGTAAAATCTTTAAACTCAAAAGGACCTTAGAAGATATAGCAGTGAAATTCTTGATTTCTATTTTTTAATGATTTTATTTATTTATTTGTTTGTCAGAGAGAGAGAGAGAGCACAAGAGCGAGCACATAAGAGCGAGCACAAGCAGGGAGAACAGAAGGCAGAGGCAGAAGCAGGACCCTGCTAAGCAAGGAGCCTGATGTGGGACTCAATTCCAGGACCCTGAGATCATAACCTGAGCAGAAGGCAGACACTTAACCGACTGAGCCACCCAGGCATTCCAAATTCCTTGTTTTTAACCAACCGAGCCACCCAGGCGTCCCAAATTCCTTGTTTTTAATAAGAGACTAGAGGTCTAAGATATTTTGCCCAAAGTAACAAGGTTATTTACTCACAGAGTCATTAAAAATATCCTACTCAGTTCTCCTGGCCTCCAATTTAGAATAATGCTATTTTCCCCCCAGAAAATCTTTCTCTTCTTGCAGCCCCGTGATGCTTTGTCTTGAACTAAATGATAGTATAACTATAATAATCCCTTCTCAAATCATGAGAACTCCAAATTCTCAAATCATGTAACTCCAAAAAGTTAACACTGAGTGGGGATTGATTCTTATATTTTCATGGCATTTTCTTTCAAGTTTTTAAAAATCCTACTAATCCATTCTTCCAAAGGATTTAGCACTGGTTTTTGGACCCCTACCAGATTAACTTGAAACACAATTTGAATAGAAAACCATCTGAAAGTTATGAGTCAATTAGACTAAGGACTTACCTCAAAATTTCATCTAAGCTGATTAAGTCAACCTTAATTCATGAGAACATTTTGGGGGTTTTGATGTTGTTTGTGATATAAAGATTTCTGTTTTACTTAACTATAATGCGGTTGAGAGCGAGCAGAGTTCCACACCATCCTGAATATGTATCTGTTGCATATAGTCTCATGTAAGGAGAGAACAGTAGTAAAAACCCAATTGACCCTGAAAACATTTAGGACAGAAAAACTACACAAGCCTTACTCATTTTGACAGCAGGCATTTTCTACCTTCTCTCCAGTCTTTTCTCTAGTCTAAAAACACTAAGTGGAAAATCTTGATTGTTGCTGGGAAGAAATTAAAAGATATAGTGGGACCCCGCTTGTGCCTCTGTATCAAAACCACAAAGATACCAAGAGAGCCTTAACATCAGCTGCAGTTTTAACAAAACTTGGCAAAGAAATGGTCAGAGCCTCATTGTTTTCAACCAAGGTAACTTTGGCCTTCCAAAGGCTCCAAAAGTCAATAATACAGACTTGCAGCCTTGAATCAAAATTCTAAAATTACACATAAGGTACTTGCGATTGATCTAAGACCTGCTATTTCACCATACCTGTAAGCTGGAGCTTTAACTAAGATTTCTTGCCAAGATTCTAGAAAAGTTAGTGGCAATCACATGACTTTTTTGCACCAAGTGAAAGAAATTGTGCCATATGACTGTATCTCCCAGTAAAGCACAGTCCGTCCACATCACAAATGCAGGGCGTTTAGCACTAAAGTGAAGAAATAAGCCCAAAATTTAGTTAGCACACAGGCTGAAATTCAAGCTACCTTCCTCTTCCAGAGCCCATCCAGGCAGCCTTGTGAGAAGGCCGCTATGTGCTTGCAAAGGTTGTCTGTCCCATGCCTCAGACATCTGTCCCTTACCTTCTCTTAGGCGGTCAGAACCAGGACGCCCATGTTGGTGAAGGCCACCACAGCCACCACCCCCTCCTCCGCAGTTAGGGGGGAGCATTCCTCGAGAAGGAACCCATTGATCGATTTCAAAGGCCGGGCTAACTAGACCCCAGCTGCAGCTAATCAGCGTCCCCGCGTCTAAGAGGTTAGGGGAAGGAAGCAAGGAGCCACAAGGGCTCCTTCCTAGCCTGGCGTCTTCAACCTCAGCGCTAGGTATGGGGGAAAGGGGGACTTCCCCCGCCTGGCTGGCACATCCGACTTGTCTGAGCCTTTATTTTAAAACTAGGAGGCCCAATGGGTGTTCCTGTGCACATGCAGATCTTATTTCCCCCCACAAAGGATCTCCTATAAACAACTGACTTAGCTTTGTTGGAGAGGGTGCTTGGGGAGAGGGAGGAGTTTACAAGAGGGACGGTAAAGTTTTGCAAACTCTTAACTAGAAGTGGATGAAGGGGAAGGAGGTTGAGAGAATGAGGATGAAGAAAGCGGGAAAAGAAAGGCTTTGATTTCAGAAAGGTTAACGCGAGGGAAGTACTGCACAGCCCACCCCCACCCCAGTTGTACTGGAATGTCGAAGAAAACAGAGTCTGTTAACCCCTGCTTTTGCTCTCTCTCTAGTCAAGATGGTAGAAACTTCGGAGGTCTGGGCTAAGTTAATGGCAATTCACCTTCCTGGGATGACAGAAGTTAATTTTGCTGCGATACCTAATGCCTCCAAAGCAAAGTTGGCTCCTCGGAGCTCCCCCAAACTATTTAGGATTCCAAAACCCTGCTCTTCGGATGAAAAGAACAATACTACTATGCCAAATCTTCCCAAAGGGGGTTGATTCATTCGTTTGTTTATTCACGTTTAAAAAAAAAAAAAAAAAAGTCCAATTCTGTGAAACTCATCACTCGAAAACAGAGAGTATCTCCCCAAATCCTAAGTGGCGTGTTCTTTCCTCCCCTCCCGGCCTCCTCCACTCTAGTAGAGCATTCAGGATCAATCCGGGAAGACCGCCCCGGCTCGGCCGCCCTCTCCCCAGCCACGGAGCACGCGGAGCATGCATCACAGGGACCCCCGCGCACGAATGCCCAAGTGTGCGTTTCGAATCCCTGCGCTCATTAGAAGTCCTCACTTCCGTCCCTGGTTGGCTGAGCCGCCCCGGCGGGCTCTCGGTGCGGCAGTCATTTGGGCTGTTCCACAACAGGGATGAGGAACACACGGTCGCGTCCAGGGCACACGAGGTACCCACTGCAGTGCCCACCCACGGAGCGCCGGAGCCGGTCCAGCCGTCTGCGGCTCCTCGCCGGTCCCAGCCGCGCCCCCGAGGTCACCCGACCGAGCGCCCCTCCCCCGCCGCCCCCCGCGCACCCGCAGGCAGGGCTCCCGCTGCCCCCGAGGCTGAGCGCGCGCTGCGGCTGCGGCGACGCTGGCGGGAACCCGGCCGGCCCGCCTCGCTCACCCCGCGTCTGGAGCTGGCTGCCGGCGGCTCTCAGAGGCGCCGGGGCTCCCGGCTCGGCTCCCGCCGCGTCTCGGGGCCGGCCCCCTCCCGGCGCAGGTCCTGCAGCAGCCGCGCTCCGCACCCCAGCAGCCCGGCGGCGGCGGCAGTGGGAGCAGCTTCAGCCGCGCTGCCCCTCTTCATACTTCTCTGATGGCTCCTCTCGGTGCTGTTTGGGAAAACGATTTTTCCCCCCTGCCAGAAACAGATTTCCTACATTTCATCAGTCCACATAGACCGAGCGGAAGTAAAATGCTTACTTTTTCTGGTGGACGGCAAACGCAATTGACACTGATTTACCCTTCAAATGGGGAGAGATTGTATTACAAGCCCTTGGCAGCAGTTCCGAGGTTGGGGCCAAGCTCCAGCCCCCTTGTCCCCCAAACACTAACCTAAGAGAGAAAGGGCGGGGGTGGGGGGGTGCAGTGGGGAGGGGATCATATTTAACTCCAGGGTTTTAACAGAGTCAATGGCTTTAGCACAATATGAAAATTGGGTGTTGGAAAAGTTTTGCTCTCCTGGCCAGTGATTCTGCAGACTCAGAGGCATGTGCTTTCCAGTAACTTCGGCCGCTCTTCGTTCCAAATTGAACAATTTGATTTCTTACAATTCTTTTTAAACATTAGGTTTTAGAAGAAGCAGCACTCACGGCTGTTTTCGCTTTGCAAAAGGAAATACAATTCCACCCTTCCTTCTCTCAGCTAAAGCTCAGCTTTATGTTGAATGTCATGGGCAATTTTCTCCAACTGTTGTTTATTAGTACATGTATTCTAGGATGAAAAGTCTTCCCATGAAGTGGACAGATGTTCAAGTGTCTGCTTCACCTCCACGGCACATGTTGACTCCTGCCGAGTGTCCTAATGGCAGCAGGTTACCACTTTCCGCGGAAAGTAAATGAAAATTTAAACACTTTTGTGTTGTGATTTTTTTAGACGCTCATCGGTTCCCTGTGCTTCTCCATCCAATGCCTCTGGTTGCAATGACACAAGTACTCTGATCCTTTCTTGGATACCGTTTTTTGTTTATATGGTGAATAACTTACCCTACGTATCTCCGCAAAAGAGAATCTACCTGTAGATCCACATAGCTAAGTGATGTGGCTAATTTTAGATATCATTGAAAAAAGGCATTTTGCGTGTATTATGCTTTCATATGGAAGTGGTTATTTGCTCTAAAACATCTAGAAACGGCATCAGTTATTTGCTTGTAGCAAAACAAATAATGAAGAAAGGGAGAAGGATGGAAAAGTTTGGTGGCACTGAACTCCAAGATTTTTATTTTAGTTTGATTTGATGTTGCAGCTGTCAGCTGTATAGTCCCCCCTGGCTTCCCACAAGGCAGTGAAAAGAGCCATTCCTCATTTTAAAGAGAAATAGCATTATAAAAAGCCTATATTATTGTATAGATACACATAAACAACAACAACAAAATACAACAGTGCAGGTTACTGATGAATTTGAGTAAACGATGCTGAATAATAAAATTTATCAGAATTTAACCAGATCTGAATATTCTAAGAGCCCCAATAAAGTATCTTGAGTTTCTGAATCTGTGTTAGGCAAAAGGCCAAACATCCTTGATAATTTTTCATGATCAAAAAATCATTGGCCAATAGATGTTAATTTAAGTATTATCAGTATATAATAAGAGTTCAAAGACTCTAACACTATGAATTTTGAAAATCGTATATCCTATCTCTCTACAGATATAAATAATTTTGTCACATTGTTCAATATATATATATATATATAAAGCAAAGCAGCATGCTCAACACAAATAAGGAAGCTTACAGAAGCGCTGGGAAAGTGCAGTCATCCAAATTACTCCCTCAAGGCCCTTCCTCCCAGGTATTTTTAGTTTTAGTATCTGCATTATAGCAGATCCTCTGTCCTTTTAGCAAGAACCATAAGGAAAATGCTAGGGGAAATAAATATTTTCTCCCTTAACATCCAAGAATTGTGCTGGATATGCCTTTGGTGACAAAAGAGAAGTGATACAGGGAACCTGGGTGGCTCAGTCAGTTAAGCATCTGCTCTTGATTTCAGCTCAGGTCATGATCTCAAGGTTGTGGGATCTGATCCCTGCATCAGGCTTGGCACTTGCCATGCAGTCTGCTTGAGAGTCTCTCTCTCCCTCTGCCTCTGTCCCTCTCCCCCACTTCCACTTTCTCTCTTTCTCAGAATAAATAAATAAAATATTTTAAAAAAAGATAATATGAAAGATTTCTGAAGAGACATCAAAATGTTTTCACTTAACATTCGTCCAGCATTTTTAACAACTTCTGTTTGATTCTTATTTTGTGATTTTTCAGAATCAAAACTTTATGTATGTATTCCAGTTGGCTGCTGATACATATGTCAGACCCTCTCTTTGTCCAAGAATTTTCTTGCCTTAGTCTCAACCTAAACTTGTTCATCTAGAAAACCATGGCCCAATAGACTCAACTATAACGTACTCTCCAGTGTGAAGGTGAAGGAAATAAATTCCTCATCTAACAAGGTAAAAAAGAAAGTCTAAATCCATGCTTGAAGTTTGACAGCATAAAGAAGAAAACTTAAGCCAGAGTTAGAGAAAACATAGTTTAGTTTTCCTTTTTAAGTTATTACAGCTTCAAGGATTCTCGTCTTGAAAGTTCTGGGGTTAATATGTGTTTGGGGCATTCTAAATCTTCAATATTGTCTCGTATATGAACTGGACCTTTTCTCTTAAAAAAAATACACCTACACATATTTCTACATATAGATATAGAAAATGAGCAATAGAATTCTTTTTTCCTCATGTATAGGTTAGCATCTCCTCTTCCCCTTTCACCTCGCTCTTTCCTCCCTCTTCTCTCTCCCTCACAGAAATAATAAATACTCACTTATTCTGGAAAGTGGGGCAAACCTTCACTGCATGATGGGGATCAGACAGCGTCTTGAAAGACATTAAATCATGTAGAAAGAGATGCTGGGTAAGATAAATTTGCAAAGGAGACCTCGTCATTCTTATATTCCTAAATAAGTGCGAACAGGACTTAAAGACGGCAAGTGATAGCTGGAAAAGCGGGCGAGAGTGATGATAGAGAAAGCAGCCTGAAGACACGCACTGGTGCTGCAGAACCTGTGAAGCAATGGGCCCCGTGGAAGTACTTACGTTCTACCAAAATACTTTACCAGTGGTGTCAAATATCCTTGTATTTCTCTACCTAGCATCTCGGCCCCTAGGATAGGCCATCAATCGATACATACTGAAATTCAATTTTTGGAAATGTCAAAGGGCAGACCAAAGTCCTTGTATGGTAATCACAAACACTGTTAGGGATAACAAGTAAAGGCTGTGACTTTTCATCACCATTCATGTATAAAACGACAAGGAATAAATGAGAGAAATTTCCTGGGAAAAGTTCAAGGGCTACTCAGTTTGACATGCAACTTAAAAAAAAAAAAAAATCTATTGCTTTACTCTCAATGGAGAACTTTAAACTTTATAAGCAAAATACTCCAGTAGCGTTGATATTCGTTCCCTACTGTTCAAGGCTCATATTTTTGCAAAATGTGTGCTATATGTAAGCTGATGTCTTCTCATTTTTACACGGGGGATAGATTAACATTATTTCATGAACGATGCCATTTGTCTCATCTAGTTTTAAGTACCCTATACAATGTATCCTGTTGTGTGATTTTCCTCATCTGAGTTGGAGGGTTTTTTTTTTTCTCTTCATTAAATATTTTTGTGGCTTGTTCCTAAAACTTTTGTATTTTAAAATATCATGTCATCTGAATTGCAAGAAGCTCTAATTTAATAATGACTGTTTAATATAAAATATTTCTATTTCAATAATCTTGTCTGTCTTTGATACCATTGCTATCTCCAGCATCTAGAATGCCAATGGGTATATAGTAGGCACTCAATAAATAATTGTTGAATGAATAAATGATTATTACAGTAAAAGCCAGTCTCTTAGGAAGCTCACTACTAATTGGTTAGGTTTTTATATATTGTCTTTAATTTAGTAGTTTGGAACTCAGAATATAAAAATAATGTTAAAATAACATTATAAATGATGGTTTCATTCCCAAGCTACAATCATTTCATCTGGTAAAATGTAACTAGCGTTCAGTAAAACAGATGGTTGCCTGTGTGCCAGGCTTATAAATGAGGTCAGTCTGTGTCACTTGTCACTTCATTAAAAACCAAGGTTGATTTGGACTCAAGGTTTAATCATAACCAATATAATATGAGTGCAGTGAAAAGCAATAGAAAAAATTACTACTTCAGTGGCTTTCAAACTTTTTTTTTATTGTGACCCATAATAAAAAATACATTATGGAACAGACACATAGATACACACTCAGACACACAGGACCAAAACAAATTTCACATAACAGTATTTAACTTTCCTCCATTAATGCACTCTGATATTTTTCTTTCCTTTTTATTTTCTTTCTGATATTTTTCTACTTGGCTTTATTCTAGTCTTTAGATGCCATTCAGTTGAATAGAAATGCTGTTGAAGAAATGCTAAATATATTTCACAACCCACAGTTTGAAAAAATCTGACCCAGAAACTAAACTAAGGAGAAAATCAGTCAAAATGGAGATAGGGTATCAGTGAACAGATGGTTTCATTATAAACTAAAACAGATGTTCTCATATATTGTTTGTGGTATATTTGACATAAAGTCATGTAGCAATATCCCAAACAATATCCCAAATCTCGTACACCCTCACATCTCCATGTCTTAGCTTATGTTGACTAGAATGATCTTTTACCTTTACTTTCTCCCTTGAAAGAAAGCAGATTCATTCTTCCAGGACAACTTAATAGTCATCTTCTTTGTGGTTCTCTTGATCTTCCTGGTAGAAATATTGCTGTGTCTCTCTGTCTGATGCTCTGAGAATTTTTCCATTTCTTGTATATCTCATTTATAACATAGCATCACAGTGATTTTCTTATGCATCAACCCCCCCCCCACACACACACACACATACACAGACTAAACTGTGGGTCCCTTGAGAGCAGGGACCAGGTTATCCATCTTTGCATATCAAGTACTCAACACCAAATGTTGTTGAATGATTGAATGAATGAATAAATGAACCATAAACCATGGAATATCTGAGAGAAAAAAAGTGGGTGGTCTCTGGGTGATGGAACAGATACAAGATGGGAAGAAGTTTGTGCATCAAAAGAGAACTAAATGGAAATTCTTCTGCTGAGATGGCACCAGCTGTTGGTTTTACATCATTGTGGATAGAAGAATTTGCATTATAAGTGATATTTTACTGTGACATTTCTTGTGACTCTCTCACAGGTAAACCTTGGTTCAGGTAGCCATTATTTTTTTATAAACACTGATAGTAACAAACTTAGGATTACTTTGTTGAAGGATGAGAAAACTTGCTGAAATTTCCATTGTTGTAACTAGAATGTAGTTTACAAACATGGAACCCTTACCAACCTCTGATTTACACTAAACTTAGAGAAATGGCTCTTAAAGTTATCTCATTGAAGGGCTTTCTTAGACTGGGCAACATGCCATGAAAGGTGGCACACTTAGCCCAAGTGAGAGAGCAGCTCAGGAAGGTCTCAGGGGCTTCTCTTGGCAGAGAGAAATACTGTTGCTGTCATAGTGGTCCCTAGGACTCAAGAGATCTGCAAAGAGATTTCACCAGCCATTGTCCTCACCAAAGCTGTCAAAGAGTAGACATATTAAATTGTAAAAATAATGGTCAGTACAACTAGCATAATAATTAAGAGTCCACACTGGAGCCAGACAAAACCAAGCTCAAGTTCTAGTGTCTTTGCTTAGTTCCTAAAAATTATCAGTTCCCACATCTATGAAGAGAGAATAACCAATAGCTCCTCTCTCACAGGCATGACTCAAGTGCTATAGAACACCTATAAAACACTTGGTTTACTGTCTGACATACAGCAAGTGTGAAATGAATGTTGGGCATTTTATGACTAATCGAACATCTAAATCATCTCATTGGCTCATTACAACAGTCCATTCCCCCATCCCAGGATAAGGACGTCACCATCATTAAATTTACAGAAGATCAGAGAATGTTATGCATCCTTTCTCAGAATCTTTCTCTCCTTCTCACTTTATGGCATTCCATTTTATACCACTTTATACCAATGACTTCATGGTTCGTTCATTCATTCCTTCCTTCCTTCCTACCTTTCTTCCTTCCTTCCCTTTTCCTTCTTCCCTTCCTTATGACCTTGTTTTCTTTTTTCTTTCTTTTTAAGGAGAGGGAAGAGCCTACACATTAACAGTTTTTACTTCTGAGATAAAATTCAAATGAGTTTGTGTTCAAATCTTAAAATATGATAATATAATACTCTGAAAAATAACTGAACCCGTTTTGAAAAGAGGAAAGCTGGTGTCAGGTATCCTAACTCAAGGCCAGACGAACTACCCTTGGTGCCGAGGGTTCCATGTCACATTGAATTAAGTCAAATACCTTATAGTAGTATGAAGAAGAACTCACAGAAGGAACACAGCAGAAGGTATTGTGATAAAGTGTCTGACCAAGAAAAGTCAAGAGAAGCCTTCAAAATCTTCCTTCTTTTTGACTTTGGCTGCAGGAGAGGATAGTTGGAAGTCAGGAAAGTCTTCATGTTAATTAGTTCCCACAGCATAAGCAGGCTAAATAGCCCAGAGACCGAAAGAGATTATTGTAAGAAATTGGCTCCTGTGATTATGGAGGTTGACAGGTCACAAGATGTGCAAGGTGAGTTGGCAAACTGAAGACTCAGGAGAGTGGATGGTGTAGTTCCCATACAAGGTCCAGCAGGCTCAAGACCCAGGGATAGCCAGTGTTTCAGTTTGAGTCTGAAGGCAGAAAAAAAAGGCCATGTTCTAGTTCAGAATCCATCAAGCATTCTGTCTTACGCAACAGAGAGTCAGTCTTTTTAGTCAAGCAGGCCTTCAACTGATTAGATGAGGCCCACCCACACTAGGGAGGTCAATATACCAATTTAAATGTTAAAACATTGAAAATGTCTCAAAACATTCTCACAGAAACACTCAGAGCAATGTTGGATCAAATATTTGGGCCCAGTCAGGCTGACACCACAGGAGAAAGGAGACAAGGAAATATTCAAATTATCCAGTCCCCAGGGAGCTCTGACAAACTTTGTAAACCCACTGAGCTTGCCATGCAGAAACCATCCCCCACTGTTCCAGTTTGCTACCCTGTCCCAGGGAGCAAGCCCTGGAATGGCTCTGCCTGGCACCCTCCTCTCCTTTGGAGCTGTAACAAAGAGTTCTGACTTTCATCTCCTAGAGTCACCATGTTGATGTGTCCTGCCATGAAAAGAAACTTCAAGTTTATAAAACAGGAAGGAAGAGATAGAGAACTCTGTTTTCATCCCATTTCCCTTTCTTCACCTTATTCACATTTCCAGAATTATTCTTCTTATGTGATTACCAGATTCTTTCTGCTTCATTGTCCTTCTCTCTTAGATGTTCCTTCCTTCTCATTATCTCCTTTCTATAGGAATATACTAATCATACTTCTCTGTGCTTTTTTAAGTTATCTCTAAATACTTCGAAAAAGTGAAAACTAAAGAACAAAAAATATTAAACTTTAATGGAGTAAAAATGAAAATATCCAGTGTAGAGTACAAAAGTATGTAAGTGCTATAAGTAACACACACACACACACACACACACACACACACACACTCATGACAGACATCACCAGTAGGAAAGTAATAAGCAATAACTCTGCATGATATCCACTGTAACTTGAACTGCCTTTGACTTTTTCCACTGTCAGCAATTTTCTTTAGCTCATATATCTTGTAGCTTATGAATAAAGTATGGGGATGATTTTTATTTGTTAATATTGCTTTACCACTTGGTTGTGGATTTGTCAAAGCATAAGGTTGACTTCTTGGTAAACTTTTAAAAAATTTATTTTTATTTAAATTTTTAAATTTTATTTATTTTTAAATAATAAAAAATAAAATTTTATTTATTTTTTAATTCTAGTAATTTTTTATAGTTTACCTAGATTATACACTGTTGGGGTTTTTTTTTTCCTCCCCCAACATGTGAATATTCTCTTCACATTCATTTGGTTTCTCCTTTACACAGTTCTGTTCTATTTTTTTCTTTTTCTCACATCATACTCTTTGCTCCATCAGATATTTATTTTCAACATTCTATGCCTTAGGCAGATCTCCCTAATTGGTGGTTGGTGTCTTTCATGTGCTGAGTTAAGAACAATAGCGGGGAGGTTACCTAACTCCCTTCATTAATGACATATGTTGCTGCAACTCATAAGGAGATGAGGGAAGCTTCAAGTTTCAGTAAATATCGCCAAGTTTAAGACCCAAGTTCTACGTCAAGAATCAGAAGCAATATCAATAACTAGTCTATACTCTGGCTAAGGTTTGTAGAAATTACGAACGTGATTGAAATAAATTTCCAATTTATTTTGAAACATTTTTCATTCCTTGTTTATGAATAACTTTGGTCTGCAGTTTTATTCAGACAATATGACGCCACATAAAGATATTTTTATTTTTTACTGCATGATATTTCTAAGAAATAACAGGGAAAAAGCATGATCCAAGAGGTACAGAAAGTACAAAAGCATGCTATAGACAAAAAGTTTATTTAAGACTCGTCCTTGGAATTATTAAGTAACTTATAAAATCTCATATACTCACCCTTACTTACTGCACTAATTTTGCAAATTAAAACTTAATATTTAACATTTGTGCCAGACACAGAGAAGGTCAGGGGATACAGCTAGGCTCTGTACCAAGAAAGAATGTTATTTACATTTTATGGTTTGGTTTAATTTTTTTTTTCTGCTGAGTGAGCAGATGAGGCATTTATGAGGCCTGCCAAACCATACATTAATTTTTTTTCATTGAGACAGAACCTATATGTGGAACCAAATTATGTATGGAAATTATACAGATGTCTTTATGAATAGAGACACTATTTTTTTTTCCAAGACAAATTGACAATTTCTACAGTTTGGGGTTTATGATTCCAACAAAGTACAGTAATTTTGTTGTTGTTGTTGCTGTTCTTGTGTTTTGAGTTTCTTGAACAAATTCTGGAATTAAAGAATAGGTAGAGATTCTGACAGCGTTTTTGGAAGGTTTCCTGCTGTATTACAAACTTAGCTCAGAGTGCTTTTTGTATTTTTTCTTATCATGTAGGAAATATTTATTAAGTACTTAAGATAGATCCTGTGGGAATGCAAAGATGAGTTAGACATGATCGTTCCCTTGAAAAATCTTCCATTGGTGAAGGAAATGGACTCTAAGAATTAGCCTAACACAGAATGAAATAAATGCTAATATTGAGACAAATGACCGTCTAGAGAAAAGCAAAGTGATACAAGGTCAGTATGTGTCTGGGAATCAGGGCAGGTGGCTCAGTGGGGTGACCTTTACAGGATAACATAGGGGAGTTGAGCCCAGGAGTGGAGATGCGAAAGTATATGGTCTGTGGGGAATGAGACAAAGTCTGGAGAGCCTAGCTGTTCAGATCAAAGAGGCTAGCAGTGGAGATGAGGATCTGACCAGATTTTAGATAATGTTGGATGAGAAATTAAGAAGTTTGGCCCCCTAAATAGTATAACTCAAGTTTCAATTCAATGAATTTTCTAACAGATTTGGTTATTAATTCAGATGTAAGGATCATACAGTATATTTTTTTCTTTAATGAAAATTTTTATTTTCTAACCACGAGGAATAGTTCTACAGTTAACTATTTAACTCTTTATCATCTATTTATTATCTTCATAATAAAGATTCAGGGAGCCACTACAAATTGGGAAAGAATGTCTCTTTATCAGGAAAAAAAAATGGGTAACTTTTACATTATTTATTATTTATTTCTTATCACTTGGACCTATGAATTACTTTACAAGTTATTTTACACTTAGTTAGGAAGGAAAGTATTTAAATAATTCTAACTGGAGGGGTTTCAAAATATTATTGGACCATTAAGTCATAATGACCTCATAGCCTTTATTTAGCCTGGTTTTGAATTAAGCACTTTTGCCCAGGTACCACCTCATGCTCTAGTTTCTATTGCTGTGTAACAAACCACCCCAGATTTAATGGTGTAAAACAACCACATGATGTTGTAAACAAACCCTATGGAAAATATCAAACAGAGCACTGCAGGGATGGCTTATCTCTGTTCCAAAATGCCTGGGGGTTTCAGGTGGGAAAACTCAGGGATTGGAATAATCTGCAGACTTTGCCCCTCCTACACATGTGGTGTCTGGGCTTGGATCACTGAACCTTCTTCAGGAAACTGACCTTGTCACAGCATGGTAACCAGATTCCCAGAGGAAGTGTTGCTAGAGGAATGTCCTGAGAGCAGGCAGTCCGAGGGAACCATGGAAGCCAGCTGTGTGGCCTTTTCAGCTCTAGCTTTAGGAGTCACATTGTCTTTCCTTTGTCGTGCAATATTGGTCTATCCTTTCCATAGGAGGAGTGTCAAATATTTCTGGGACCCTGTTTGAAACAGCCATATCCAGTATCCCAATCATAACTCTGACTATGGACTCTTTGAAGTTTTCTTCTTAGACTGGGTCTTGCTTATGCAGAATCTATTATATCCATCATTATGTCCACAGGACATAATACGGTACATGGTATGGTTTCAAAAATTATTAGTTGAAAAAAATGAAGACACTATTTCTCAAATGTATCTGGCTCATCTTATTTTTTATTTCATACTGACAGTCCTCATAGCTAGAATCTCAATCCCTTGACCAAGAACTCTCTAATAGGAATTATATACCGAAAGTGGACCAGTGGCTGTGTGCTAGGTGCTTTGCAAACATGATCTCATTGAGTCCTCATAACAACATTATGACAAATATTATTATCTATTCTTTATAGATGAAGGAACAGAAAAGTTAAGTAACTTGTCCAGAGTAGATGTAAAAGCAACACTGATGTTAATCCCAGGTTTGTCTGATTCCAAAATTTGGTTGAGCTCAATATACAGTTACTAAATACCAACTATGTAACAGTGATTATGCTAAGAACCAAAGGTTCAATGCCTTAGTCCCTCCCTTTTAGAAGCTGAACATGTGTTGAAAAGAAGTCTTACCATCTAAGAAAATGGATATCCCTTTCAGTCCATCATCTTGTATTCCTATATCCTGCAAGGTGCTGTAAGAATTACTGCAAACTTTAAAAATACCCTTAAGACACAGTCATCCCATTCAAAAAGGTGAGGTTAGAGCTAAGATGCGAACATCCACTTGAAAATTTAATTAGCTTATTATTCATGCCTTTTTTGTGGAGGAGAGGCCCTGTACAACAAACCTGGACTATTAAATCCTTGTAGTAGCAACATACCTGGATTGGTAATGGACCCAGTAGGTTCATGTCATTAATGATTATGCTGTTCGCATCATAAAAAAGAACCTAACCTGTAGTAAAGGGCAGTAAACAGTAAATGACAAATTAACAGTCCAACCACAGGTGTTATAGGATCCTGGAAGCACAACAGATTACTTTCAGCTGGAGTTATCAAGGAAGGTATTTATCATGAAAGGTAGGATTTGACTTAGGTTTTGTAGCATGGTAGGAAGTGTTTCACGAAAAGCAGAAGGGAAGAAAACAACAATTCCAGGTGCAAGAAATATTCGTCCTAAAGTGGTTGACAAAAGAAAGAACAAGACTGTTCTGGAATAGAAATAAGACTACTTTCGTCAAGTTAAAGGTAAGGTGCAATTTTTTTTTTTTTAGAAAATACCATAAAATAAAGCCTGCATATATTCCTCACTACAGTTTTTAGCTCCTATATACACAAAATAATATTACCTCCCTTTTCTGAGTGGTTTGTATTCTGCAAAACTGGTGAGTCTTATTCTGACCATATATAAAAGCAAAGGAGTGAACAGAAAGAAAAGAAATATACAAAGAAAAGAAGGAGGGAAGGGGAAAAGAGGGAGGAAAGTTTAGAAAGAGAAAACAGACTTGGCACTGTTCTAATACTACTTCAGTAAGCTGGTGTACGAAGGAGGGTTTTGATTTCTGGATTACCTTCTAAAAGAGATGCCATACAAAAACAATTTAACACAGTTAGTCAAATGTCCTATGACTGTTTCCCAAACACCCCGCCTTTCTCAAAACAGACTTTTCTTTTGGCAGTTCCAACTGCTTATTTCCTTTAATGCTGTGTGGGGAGTCTTTCCAATTTCCTATCATCTAGGTATCAGTTTAATATTCATAGTTTATATTCCTCACCAACATACCTAACAAGATTATAAAATTCAGGAACACATAGATGAATTTAAAGTTGAAAATCCGAGGCTCCTGGGTGGCTCAGTGGGTTAAGCCTCTGCTTTTGGCTCAGCTCATGATCCCAGGGTCCTGGAATTGAGTCGCGCATCGCGCTCTCTGCTCGGCAGGGAGCCCGTTTCCTCCTCTCTCTCTCTGCCTGCCTCTCTGCCTACTTGTGATCTCTCTGTCAAATAAATAAATAAATAAATAAAATCTTTAAATTAAAAAAAATAAAGTAGAAAATCCTTGGACTGCTAGAACTTGCATGCTAGATTTAATGTACTTTAAGTTTGAAAAAGTAGAGGACAGTAAAGGAAAATCTGGCAGCTGGCATAGGAAATAAAAGGTAAATCCATCCTAATGCACACTGTAGAGATATTCAGTCATCCTGTTTAAATTAAGCTTTTTTTTTTCTTTTTTACTAAAATCTACTTAAAAAGCTAATTAAAATCATTACATTGCAAAGCTAGAGGAGAACACAGAGTTCACTTAAATCATTTCTCATCATACAGAATTGCAAATATATTCTGATATTCTCCTGGTTGGGCAGAGGATAAAAACACCAAGTTCTTTTTTTCCTCACTTAAATGAATCAAATCAAGTGTATTTTGTATTTTTACAACCAAGAACACCACCAACAGAAAATTTTATTTGAACTAGAAAGAGTTAAGAACATTACACTGGTGAAAGAATTTCAATCCACAATTCAACCAAGAAAGAGGAAATGGGGCATCTCATGAGTGTACCCTCAGAAGAACTAACTTAAGAACTAAGAAACTGATTTCCCACAAATTCTTGCTTTATAGAAGAGGGAGATTTATCTCCTGACCAATTAACATCCACGAAGAATACCTCTCCACCCTCAAGTCAATGAATTTACTGCTTGGACTATGGGTGAACTCCCCACTCTTTGCACTCCTGGACCATAAATGCAGCCCACCCAAAAACTTCAATGGACTCATGTACATGTAGATCGCTACCGTATGCATTTCCTAAATTGCAATCCTCTGCTATTCCTTTTTTTTTTTAATTTTTTTAAAATTTATTTATTTGTTAGAGAGGGAGAGAGAGCGAGCAAGCACAGGCAGACAGAGTGGCAGGCAGAGGGAGAAGCAGGCTCCCCACCGAGCAAGGAGCCCGATGTGGGACTCGATCCCCAGGACGCTGGGATCATGACCTGAGCCGAAGGCAGCTGCTTAACCAACTGAGCCACCCAGGCGTCCCATCATCTGCTATTCCTGAACAAACTCAATATCTGGTAATTTGAGCTTGCCTCAGTTTACCTCTTTATTTAGGTTGACATGTTTTAAAATTACAATTTTAATAGACAAAATTTTACTATAAAATTTGACATTTTCAATTTTTTAAAAAATTATATTATTGATTATAATTCCTAACTTTGTAATATCTCAATAACAATATTGCTCAGGCAAATATCTCTCTGGAAAAAAAAGTTTCTCAATGTGTCCCATTTATATAGTCAAATTTAACTTGTTACATACATATTTTTAAACGTTGCTTTTATTATTATAACTATTTTTTTCCTTCTACCCTACAATTCCGTCAGTAATTTTGTCTTGTTCTGAACTCTTGGCATTTTTTTAAAAGACTTTATTTATTTATTTGACACAGAGAGAGAGAGAGAGAGAGATGAGAAGTAGGCAGAGAGAGAGGAGGAAGGATGCTCCCCAGTGAGCAGAGAGCCCGATGCGGGGATCAATCCCAGGATCCTGAGCTCATGACCTGAGCCAAAGGCAGAGGCTTAACCCACTGAGCCACCCAGGCGCCCCTCTTGGCATTTTCTGGCATGTTGAATTGTCAACCAAATACTGAAATGTCTTTAAATGGATCCAGGACTATAGACATCCTGGAAAAAGAGATGTTGCTCCATTGTATACATCCTCTCCTCTATGTCCAGTATCAATAAAACAGATGAATACCAAAATACACCAACTAGTGGAAAGGTGAAGACTCATCATATTCTAAGATAACAAGAAATAGGGGCCTTTCCTCACTGCACCTGTTTGAGTAAAGATACACAAACTGGTAGAAAATTATAACTTTCATTAGTCCATTTAAAAGAATAAAGAAAAAAAGAAATATTAGCTATGGCATTTTTTGCTTCAAAAACCTCTCTCTCCCCTCAAATGGACTGTTTCCCTCAAATCTGACGGTGGAATATTCCCTTTAAAGCCTCCCTTTATATTGAAAATTTTATAACTAACTGATAAAAACATTACCAGAAAGAATTTTTACATTCCAATAAAATGTCTCTGTGATACTGTGAATTTTGTTTTAATCACCTATTTGGCTTATTTCAGCCAATTTATTTTGCAGTGTTAGGAATCTTTGGGGAAAACACTTCTTGACATTAATGATATTAACAGACTAGCCCAATCTAAGAACTAAGATTAGGTCTGGAAGTTATTAAAAACAAGAAAGTTTCTTGATAACTTTTCTACCATATTTGCTACTTGGTTGAGAGAATATGAATAAGGAAAAATAGATTTATCTATTGCTTTCTCAAGGAAAATTTAAAATGAATTTATGTATCTATACACATGTATTATACATGCATACTTTGCTTTCCATTTCCTTAGCTTTATTTTTTTACATATTAATTCTCTCAGGACACTTCAGGTTATATGTCTGGAAACTTCAGCCATCCAGAAAAAAAAGAAGGTTGGGAAATAATGAAAAAAATGTGCTGAAAGAATTCACATAAAAGTTTTGGAGACTTGAAAATGGGAACAACAGACACTTAAAAAGTTATTGAACCAGAAAAAAAGAAAAAAAAAGCCCTTCCTGGCAGGTAGTCATATAGCAATATACTGATAACTGTGGGATAAAAATAAAGGCACCAGACATTATTACAGAACTCTCATGCATGGAAAGCAAACTTTTAATTCAAAGGTAAAGAGAAAAACTGATTTACACATTTTTTTTTCTTTCTGGTTTGGACATTAGGGAAAAAGTCACCGACTGTAAAAGAAAAAACAAATCTTAAATATAAATATAGTTCAATTATTTGGCTTAAGTATCTTCTTATTAAAAATTTCATCTCTTTTACCTCTATACAAATATCCACAAATACATAGAGAAGGGTACATAATCTATGTATTGATATGTAGTGATAAAACCATTCGACCAAGGGTACATAATCTATGTATTGATATGTAGTGATAATACATTCAACCAATGTCAACATGAATTTCATCATTGTCCCTTACACATAGAATCTCTTTTAAAAATATGCGCCAAGCAAAAACACAACAACAAAACAAAACAAAACCCCAAAACATGTCCCAAGCAGGAGAAAAAATACCAAAATGGTAAAAGTCAGGAGAGTTTCTTCCAGTGTGATTAATTCAAGATTAATTTAAGTTGTTTCTGAACATTAGCAACCCAAGAGGTATTAAGCTAAATATTCAGATTCTGGGAATTGCATTAGAGATTATTTAAGGAAGGGGAGAGATTCTTGTTTAAATTCTTGCTTTTTCATAATTCAATCTATGTTTTTAATAACTCAATCCTCATGCAACCAAGATGTCTTTTGGACTTACCATACTATTCACTAATTATTTATTCTGTTACCTAATATGCTAATCTAGGGGATCCTAAAGAGTGTAAGGAATGACAGTAGTCTAGGATTAAACAGCAGGTTCATAAAAATTTCTGCTTAGCCATGCTTTGCTATGAGTTTTTATTTTCTTCTCTTTTTCTCAAAACTATATCTGTCTAAATTAATACCAATCCAAGCATTCCATTCCAAAGGTAAAGAGACTTCACTGATCACTTACAAGAGAATATGCCAGGTAATTTTGGTTCTCCTCTCCATTAAGAAATTGATGCTTCTTGGGGTGCCTGGATGGCTCAGTGGGTTAAAGCCTTTGCCTTCAGCCCAGGTCATGATCCCAGGGTCCTGGGATCGAGCCCCACATCGGGCTCTCTGCTCAGCAGGAAGCCTGCTTCCCCCACTCTCTCTCTACCTGCCTCCCTACCTACTTGTGATCTCCGTCTGTCAAATAAATAAATAAAATCTTAAAAAAAAAAAGAAATTGATGCTTCTTCACAAAGAATTTTCAAATCTACTTACTACCCTCTACTCATGACCCCTTAATGTTTCCTCTGCTACTTCCTTAATGAAACTGTCATTTGATACACTTCTGCACTATTTTTCTTTTTTTAATTCTTTTTTTTTTTGAAGAGTTTATTTTTTTATTTGAGAGAGAGCGAGCAGGAGCAAGAAAGAGAGAGAGAGAGAGGAGCAGGGGGAGAGTCAGAGGGAGAAGGAGAAGCAGATTCCCCACTGAACAGGGAGCCCTTTGTGGAGCTCAAACCCTGGGACCATGGGGGCGCCTGGGTGGCTCAGGGGGTTAAGCCGCTGCCTTCAGCTCAGGTCATGATCTCAGGGTCCTAGGATCGAGTCCCGCATCGGGCTCTCCACTCAGCAGGGAGCCTGCTTCCCTCTCTCCCTCTCTCTCTGTCTGCCTCTCTGTCTACTGTGATCCCTCTCTGTCAAATAAGTAAATAAAAATCTTAAAAAAAAACAACAAAAAAAACCTGGGACCATGATCTGAGCCAAAGGAAGACACCCAACTGACTGAGCCAGCCAGGCATCCTGAGCAGTATTTTCTACTGGACCTCCATTTCTAGCCATTTGCCCCAGCTGCTACAACCAATTGTCTACATTGTGTTACAACAGATACGATCATGACAATCTTGTGCCCAAAAACCGTCAATAGCATTTGATTGCCAAATGAACACAGACCCTATTACTTAGTATAATATTCCAATGTCTTCATAAACACTACTACAATTTCCTACACTAGACAGGAGATTTTCAGAGTTATGGATTTCACAGATTTATAATTTACATAGCTAGATGTAAACATATATCTATTCATATATGCACATATATTCTAAACTAGGTGTCTAATAATAGTATATTATATATATATTTTATACAATATATATATAATAGTAATAATAGTAGCAAACTTTAATCTTTCCAAATAAAGAAAATACAAAATTGCCACTTAATAATATCATTGCTTTATAAAGAAATGCTTCTTCCCTTTGCTTAAATTAATTATGCTTATGAAAACATTTCACATTGTTCTGTCATATGTCATGTATCACTGTAATAATGATGACTGTATAGATGGGCATCAGTGTGTGGCAATGAAAGGTATTTGGGAATCATTGTGCTAGGCTACTCAGCACTCCCTAAACATATACTGATTGATAATATTATGACTCACAGACTTATGTTAATTATAGGAATGGCTCAGAATTCAAATAACTGTGTCAGTCAAGGTCTTGGCAAGAAACAGGCACAGTCAGCAGGGATTTTAAAAATAATTTAACAGAGCATTACTTACAAAGGTATGGCCAGGGTTAAGGGCATCAATAAGGCATGTGAAGGCATCCAGGGATTAGCAACAGCAGGAAGTCTCCAGGGCCGCCAGGAAGAGTAGTTGCTGTCAAAAGCTCAGGGGAGCCTTCTAGAACTCTTAGAGGAAGGAACAAAAATCCTGAGGCCTTAGCAGACAGCAGAGAAAGAAAAACACTACAAGTCTCTCCTCCTTCTGATTGCTTACTAATGCTTCTCACTGGTCAATTTAGCAGCAAAAAGAGGGGGAAGAGAAGAGGGTGACCCCATCAAGGATCAGACCAGTCTCTCTGTGCAAAGCAGGGAAAAGGAGGAGGAAAACAGATGAAGTGAAGTGGGAAGTACAAAAGGAGAGAGGCAACTAACTCTTCCCCCACCATATTTACAAGAACAGAAGGCAGGCTGATTTGAATTGCAATGCCCTTTATTTTGTCCCCTTTCCTTAGCTAACTGTGTTTAGAAAGCCTATGTTAGAGCACTGTTTTCCACCCTTTCCACATTGTGGCACCTGGCAGTCAACAAAGAGAATTTGGAAGCCGTGTATAAAAGACTGGGTAAAAAAAAAAATTTTTTTTGCACTTTTTTAGAATGCTAGTATGAATAGAGATGGTTCTACATATTAAATTTATATGGGTCTTCTTACTGACATTTAAAACTCTGAAATCTTTTAGAGAAAATCTTGATTCCATGATTTTTTTGGATATTGGTTTTATGTTTGGCAGGGTCAATCACAATTCTTGATCAAGACGTTAAGTTTTCTTCATATTCTTGAGAATCACCACTGACTAAAAATATCAATAAACAGATAAAAATTTTTATAGTCAATCAAAATTTACAAGAAATGAGATTGTATTTAGTCTTTTTTTTTTTTAATAGGCCCCACAGCCAGTGTGGAGCCCAATGTGGGGCTTAAACTCATGACCCTGAGATCAAGACCTCAGCTGAGATCAATAGTGGGTCGCTTAACCGACTGAGCCACCCAGGTATCCCCAAATGAGATTATATTTAAAGAAAAGCTCTTCTTTCCTTATAAAGGCAACATAATGTTAAACCTTATTATAGTGATGCAAATGAATTTTGAATCCAAAAATCTCTAGTATCAAGTATTTCAAAGTTTTCATGAAAGTTCTGATTTTCAGAATGCATATGCGTTGTCAGAGCAGTCTTTCTACTGTTAGCTTTGAGGCTACTGAAATTCACATGTGGTACAAATGGAAAGGAGTTTCTCAAATTTGTGAAAAAAGAGATTTGGAGCAGACATCTATACCTATGTGTACGATGAGATTCCTACCTTTTAATCCCTTCTCCAATACCTTCCTGAATCCATCAGGGCAATGCTGTGTCATTCTTGGACATCTGGAACTCTTCCACTAATTTCCTGGGCCCTTTACCCAAGATAGGTCTCTCAGAAAGATAGACTGCATTGTTGGGGAAAAAAAATGATAAATGCATCTGCCAAGATTTTATGAGAAATCTCTCTTCAAAAGTTGTGCCAACTTGACAGATGGTAACTATATTTATTGTGGTGAGCACTGCTTAATGTATGGAATTGTCAAATCTCTATGTTGTACATCTGAAACTAATATAACATTATATGTCAACTATATTTCAATAATAATTTTTAAAGGTGTGCCAGCTTGTTATTTATTGTTGTTACTAAAGAATCCAGAGAGACCTACTCTTACCTCTGTTTTGAATGAGGTGACGAAGTCAGGATCAGGTGTAATCATTGCCCATAATATTTGCCTCTTGAGGGGCTGTAAAAACAAAAAAACAAAAAAACAAAAAAAACACCCTGTGTCTGTCTTGTCTGAAGATGTGGCATCCAGGTCTACCTATTCATATAGAAAATATTATTTCAACAACCCAATAGCTGAAATTAATGTGGTGACATATGATTATGACATTGTTTAGACTGGAAAGAGATATCAGAATATTTTGGTCTTTTTGGTCTCTCAGCTTCTTAGTGTCCTACAATTTCCAACTGATTGTATATCTTAAAAGGACCAGAGATTTAGATTAATCTAGAGAATAAAACCAATTTGATTTTTCTAGTCTTTATAGTCCATTGAACAAGACTGTATTAAAAAAAACTTGCAGGACCAAGAGTAAATATTGCAGCAGCAACTTCCGTTTTTCTTCAGTAAACTGTTCTTCACCACTGTCCATAACAACATTGGTGGTTGATCTTTTACCTTTGGGAAGAGTGGAGTTTAGCGAATTGGGCAGATGTATACTTTGGAGGCTTATATAATAACAATGGCAAAGGCCAATGTTTATTGTTTATCTATGTCAAACAGTCCTACAGTGCTCATACTAGTTGGGTGCGTTTAGACGAAAGTGACAAAAATGAAAGGAAAACTGGTACACATGCCAAAAAAACCAAAACCAAAACCAAAAGCAACCAAACACACACACACACACACACACACACACACACACACACACAACTGGGAACATACAGGGCTATAATCCTAAACATGGTTAGTTTGAGGGTTGTCTTAATCCAATGTATTCTGTGTGATTCTGAGATTCTCTTGGCTCTGGGAAGGAGATGGCTGTGGCAGATTTGGGCTTCCTATAAATATATAACAATATCAAGAGGAAGAGAGAAACTAATTCTTAAGCATGCTTGCCCTTCAGATTGTATACATGCAGCTGGTCTATTACCACTTCCTCTTCATATTAGTCAATGTTCATGCTCCAACAACTCTCAAGAGGAAGAAAGTATTCTCTGAATCATCCAGGATAAGATATTGCAAATGATTCACCTGGTTATTTTTGAACAAATTTCTCTCATTAGGAAACACTACTCTGACTGTCTTTAGATGGGGTTCCTAACTTAATTACTGAATTAAAAGAGGGGCAGATTAAAATGAATGGCTCAAAATGACCAGACACTACCCCTTGAGCTGAGCTGAGTCCCTATCCCACATTGCCGTTATCATTCAAAGTGGGTGGAAGTGATGATAGAATGGGTATTAAAAGACAGTCATAGTATCAAGTATGGCATTTTACAGTTATATCTCATTTCATCCTCCCCAAGACTCGGTGAGGTAGGTTTTTCGTGAAAATCTTTCTTTTCTGAACCTTAGCTGTTTATGTTTCTTAACAGCCATGTTTTGAATGATTATCATGTTTTAACAAAAATCTCCTGAGATTTGGCCTTCTATTCACTGTCCTAATGTACTGTATCCAAGATTAGGGATCATAATCACAAGCGGGAGATCACTTATGGAGCCCACACCGTACACATTCTTGTTATTAGATGATTTACCTTGTTACTTCTCTCATTTGAATTTTCCCTTACTCCATGATTGCTCAAATAAGTTAAGGCCTAAATGAAGTACTGGTTCTTTATAAAAACTTTCCTAGAACTCTCAAGTTTACAACTGGTCTCTCAGAGAATCATTCTTACAATTTTTAAAATGTGTAACATCTGATTTGCATTATAGTTAATTTTTCTTTTGACCCTCCCACCCCTTCCTCAAGATTGTAGTTTTCTTGAAGCAAAAGCCCTTTCATAATCATCTTTCAATCCCTAAGACATTACATATAGTAGTACCTTGATAAATGCCCAATGAATTTTGTTGAATGAAATGGAACATTGAGGAGAGGCTCTAAACCCTAGGCTTTTCTTTCTTCTAAAGGGGAAGTCAGACTTCATAGACATTGTTTACTGAAAAGAGGCTAATGTGAAATATGTATGAATTTATACATTATAATGCTCGTTAGGATTTAAAATGCAATAGTATTTTAAGGAGATAAGTGAAAGATCTGAAGCTGAAGTTAAGATGAACAATTCTTGCTATAAGGTCTCACCCCATCCTGAACTAAAGGCATCTTTATTGGATTTCTTTCACCTCCTTGAATGGATTAGACTTTCTCAACTCAGGTATCTGCAACTTAACTGTTTCCTTGGCCATGAAAACAATTCTCAGCACTCACCTTTGAGCTTTGAAGTGAAAAGCCAGTTTCCTAAAGAGGTCTTCCTGTTACCTAAGTCTTCCTCACCTACCTCTGTTATATCCTTCTATTACATCAGAGGTTATTTGTATAATGTCTCTCTTAAATGTCAGGAGATAAACTCCTCCACTAGTACAAGGGCCACATTTATTTTATTTATCATAAATCCCTAGTATCTACATGATGTGACATAACAAATTCTCAATAAAAGAATAAATAAATGAGTGAATTAGTGAAGCCTGTACATTTCCTAGAGGCAGGCTGCACACTGGGCTCAAAGTGTCTAGTAGCCAATAAAAAGAATTTTGGGATATATAGTATTCCTGGCATAAAATCTAGTAATACTCCAGGACCAAATGAGTGTGGGCTGATAAATATCAAACAGTAAAACTGAATTAACAGAATAAGCAACACTGCTTTATTTTTTTTTAAAGATATAGGGATGCTCATTTTATTTTTTTAATTTTTAATTTTTTTTTTTAAAGATTCTATTTATTTATTTGACAGACAGAGATCACAAGTAGGCAGAGAGGCAGGCAGAGAGAGAGAGAGGGTGAAGCAGGCTCTCCGCGGAGCAGAGAGCCCGACGCGGGGCTCAATCCTAGGACTCTGGGATCATGACCTGAACGGAAGGCAGAGGCTTAACCCACTGAGCCACCCAGGTGCCCAGGAATGCTCATTTTAATAAATGAAACATGACTCTTCCCCCTTTTAAATGTTTCTCTTTCCCTTTTGTTTAAACAAAACAATTCTGCCTACTAGAATTAGAATTAGTTTTAGCTAGTGTCTTTAGGACTCTAAAGAAATTCACCTCAAATGAGCTGTGTCATCAGTATCAGTTAAGTTAAAAATTGTGGGTATTATGAGAGACTGTGGACTCTGAGGAACTAACAGGGATTTGGAGGGGAAAGGGTGGGAGGCTGGGTGAGCCTGGTGGTGGGTATTGAGGAGGGCACTTATAGCATGAAGCACTGGGAGTGGTGCATAAACAATGAATTCTGGAACACTGAAAAGAAATTTAAAAAATAAAAATTTTAAAAAAATCGTGGGTATTTAACAATGCAACCTCTAGTTGTTGGCAAATAAATATTTGTTGAATGCATAAATGAGTGAATAACCCAGATGACATTCCAGAAATAGATCCTTCTTTCTCTCCCCTCCCTCTTCCCACAATCATAGTCAAATATTTGGTTTTGGTATAGGCTCTTAACTGTCATTTTTGCTCAATTAGTTGTTTGTGTGAAATAAAATTCATCTGAGCTCTTTTTCCATGGAAAAAAATGAAAACACAAAATAGTGCAATTTTTAAATGAAAATTTAAGTTCCTTTAACATTTTTAATTAAGTATTAATATCGAAGCTTTTGTTTGCTCCAATTAATCTGGGCTTCAGTTCTAATAATGAAAGAACAACATGAAGGCCCGGAATTAAAGTGTGCCTGGCATTATTTAATTGGAGGCCAGCGCATTTTCTATTAAACTAAAGCCTTCATTTAATATTTAAAAGCATGTCTGGCATTATCCAATTATGAGAAACTTCAGCACAGACTGTCTCAGGCAAAGCTCGGGAAATTTCCACTAGGGAGTATTTCCAAAGTCAAAGGAAGCATGGAGACTTTCGTGCCTAACAGCATCTTACACGTGGCTCTGGGAACTTTCTCTCGGACGCCCCACATTTATTCTCCTCCAGCTCTAAGGGCCTCCTTAACATTGGCCGGCCAAAGTAAAACCGATGGGCTTTTTCTCTGGTTTAAAGTTCCCGGGGTCAAAATACCCGGATTAAAGCCGCTGTCAGATTGATAGGAAATCTGTCCAATAGCATTGTAGAGAGGCGTATCCCTACACGGACGCTCCAATCGGCATGCAGAGAGTCGGCGTCTCCAAGGTGAACGCGGAAGTAAGCACGCCCCCATGGAATCGCTTGTGGAGCACCTTCTGCGCTTTTCCGAGCTTCTGTCCATCTCCCGCACGAGACACGTCAGCACCTGGGACCCCGCAACCGTGCGCAGGGCCTTGCAGTGGGCTCGCTACCTGCGCCACGTCCATAGGCGCTTTGGCCGCCATGTTCGCATTCGCAGGGCTCTGGAACGGCGGCTGCAAAACCAGTGGAGACAGGAGGGCGCGTCTGGGTCCGCTCCAGTCCCCGGGTTGACGAACTTCCAGGCCCTGGGGCGCGGTGACCTCCTGCTGTCTCTGCGCCTGCTGGAGAACCGGGCCCTCGGGGATGCCGCCTATCACTACCTGCTGCAGCAGCTCTTTCCGGGCCCAGGCGTCCCGGATACCGACGAGGAGGCGCTCCAAGGCAGCCTGGCCCGCCTCGCCCGCTGCCGCTCCGCCGTCCAGTTGCTGCGTTCCAGCGGCCACGGGGAGAACTCGGCGCTTGAGGACCCAGTGCTGAAGACCCAGGCGGAGCTGCTGCTGGGGCGTCTGCGGGAGGTGCCGAAGGCCGAAGCCGAGGGCCCCAGCAGGTTTCTCAGCATTCTGTGGGACCGCTTGCCCCAGAACAACTTTCTGAAGGTCATCGCGGCCGCGCTGTTGCTCCCCCCGTCGTCTCCCCGGCCCCAGGGAGAAGAGTTGGAGCTGGGCACCCCCAGAACGCCCGGAGAGGGGGCTCAGGAGCTGGTCCGTTGGCTTTCGGCGAAGTCAGATGTCATGGCCGCCTTTTGCCACAGCCTCCCGGTCGGGCTTCTAACTTCGGTGGCAGGCCGCCATCCCGCGCTCTCCCGGGCCTATCTGGGTCTGCTTACAGACTGGGGTCGGCGTCTGCGCTACGACCTCCAGAAGGGCACGTGGGTCGGAGCCGAGTCCCAGCACGTGTCCTGGGAGGAGCTGTGCGGCCGGTTTCGAAGCCTCTGTCGGGCCCCTCCACCTCTGAAAGAAGAAGTTCTAACTGCCCTGGAGGCCTGTAAGGCGCAGGATGGAGATTTCCAAGTTCCGGGTGTCAGCATCTGGACAGACCTGTTGCTAGCTCTTGGGAGTGGGTCATGATCATGCTTTTGGGGGGAGGGGAGAGTTTTAGGGTCTCAGCCCAGGCCCCAGTTCACTGGGGGAAGTGTTCTGTTATCATTTATATGTATAGTTTACAAAATTAAAATTCCAGTGCTTGCACCAGATCTCTATACCTTCTTGTGTCCAAAATATTATTTTGGGTGCTAAATTAGAATAGGCGGAATTATAATTTACAATTATAATTTGTAAAGGAACTGGTTTGTACTGTCATGGCTTTTGTGGATAGAGGAGTGATGTTGGAAGTGTCTTGCCTAAAGCCATGAGATTGACAATAGTTTGCTTATTAGAAGGCCCCTTCCTAAAAATGCTGGAAAGATAGTACTCTTCAAAGTGACAAAACACCTTTTTATTCTATCAGTATGGCTTGGGTTTCCCCTCACCCACCCCTCAGTGGTGAAGTTTTCTTTAACCAACAACCTGTGTTGTCAAAAAATGTTGGTTTGAAAAGCTAACTGGCCTGTTTGGAGTTTAAACCCTGAACTTTGGCCTTTTTAACCTAATATCCTAATCAATTAACCAGCCTCAATCTGTATTAAAATTCTGTTGTTCAACAAGCTTGTTTCTTATTTCTGCAAATCACTACTCTCAAATTCAGAGACCAAACTACTTTTTTTTTAAACCAAACAGTACTTTAAAGCACTGACTTAAGGATGAGAAAAAAATTGCTCAAAGTGTAGCAAATACAAATACATACCGTTGGATTTAGCATTTGATGGTAAAAGAATCAAACCAAATGTGAATTAGAAGACCCAGGTTTTACTGTTTCAGCCATTGACTAGATCAGTAAATCACAATCTTGGTGCTACAGTTGCCTCATATGTTAAACAAAGTGCTTTAAATAGTTAAGTTTCCTCATTTTTTCCTTAGTGGCTGCCCTATGGGGACAGTTAAGAGTATTTGTCTCGTGTGTGCAGGAACCTAATTTTGTCAGTTTACCCAGATGCTCCACAACTGGCAGAGTGATTCCCAGTCACCAAATTTAAGAGTGTTTTATTAGGGGGATATGACTTTGCATTCATTAAGATATTTTTGTCCCTATGCAAATAGGTGGGTAGCAAGATTTTTTGGAAAACATAGGAATGTTCAGAAAGTTAATTTCTAACTTCAGAAATGGAGTTAGAATGAGTTATATAATCTTGTAGAATTTTTAACTATAGTAGAACTTGGAGTAAGCTACTGTTCTATTAGCATGTACACTTTTTTTTTTTTTCATAGATAATCTTGGGTTAACAGTAGCAAGTTCTTTTTTCCTGTGGTCTGATTCCTTTTTCTACCTCTAATCCATGTACACCATCTTTTAGATTGCCTGCCATTAATGCAGGAAGAAAGGCAATTCCTTCTGTCAGTTACATGAACTGTTTCAGGAAACAACCTACTGAAGGTCTGGTCCTAATATTGACCCATAACCCTAAATCCCATAACTCTAAACTTTAGCTTTGGAGATTGGCAGTTTGTAAACTTATTTCCATATTTCTGTAGCTATATTGTGCACTCTTACTTAAAATGATAAAAATTGATATAGACTTAAGAAAATTTTAAAACCCATTTTTATACTTAACCATATCTTATTTTAGGCTCTATGCTATGTTCATTACATACATAATCTTGTTTAATCTTCGTACCACAACTATATTCTTATAAATCAACATAGGCTAAAAGAGATCAAGTAAAATACCCAAGGGCACACAGAAAATAAGCAACATGAGAGCAGAAGCCCTATCTGGTTTTTTGGTTTGGTTTGGTTTGGTTTTCCCCCAGAGCCTAGCACAGTGCCTGGCATATGGTAGGTACTCCAAATGTTTGAGTAAATAAAACCAGGATTAGAACCTTAATCTGTATTCTTCATCTTATTTTAAATAGAATCAAATATAAAATATGTTATTGATCATAGCAATCTTACTTCTCTAGAAATCTATAAAAAAAAGTGAGGGAGAAATGGGAAATTGAGTCAATAACTTCAAGCTTCTCATGAGTTAGCAAATAAAATGACTTCATGTCTTTTGTATTGCTGTTGCTATTATTTGAGGACACACACCTCAATGCTCTCTTTAGCACTTCTTTTGGGCTAGTTGTATATTTATTGAGTATATTAGAACATTTCAAATCTAAACGTTGTTGTGTATGTTCTGACTACTTACAATGTTCTGATTTAATGGAAAATAGCTAAGATTTGACTTTTAGTGAATAAATAAGGCACATGTATGGTGTCATATAATTTACAAAGTTTTACAATTAAATCATCTAGCAGAATCTCTGTAAGGGCAGTGTGCTGTGAGCTTCCAATTTATTAATTGAGACTCAGGATTTGAGTCTCAGGGTAGCAATTTGCCCAACATTGTATGGCTCTAATGTGGATCTTTTCTAACTTAAATTGCTCCACAAATCTAGATGATTTTAGGTGATTAGTGATTTGAAAACCAATATTTAGTTAAAAGGTCTGTAGCATCATTGTAAATTCCAAACTAACACAGGGTCTGGCACATGGGAGACATATAATATATGTATATATAAAATTTAAAATCCCTTTTTGTTCCCTGTATTTTTTCAATATTCTTTAAGTTTGGCTTATTACCACCTGCTATAACTTTTACCAAGTTATTTCACTCTCTATATGAGAGTTTATTCATCTGTTAAATGGAAAAATGCCACCTTTTCTACTACTTAGCATAATTAAAAGATAAAATGATAATGCATATGAAAATGATGTCAGAAGTTATAAACAGGCATATTCACTTCTCTTTAGGTTGATAAACATAATGTGTGTTTATAAATTATGATCCACATTTAATTCATTAGTATTTTTGAAAAGCAACTATACATAAAAATAGAATAAGAATGAAACTTGCTAGATTTGACCATTAAAATAAATTTAAAAATAAAATGAGGTTAAGATGAGCTTGAGAGTTTAATGTGGTAAATACATTTTTGTTGTATAAGTAACATAATAACAATATTAAAGGACTATCCTGTCACCTTGGCACTATTTTAATGTCTATGTATTCCTTTCTATCTTTTGGTCATATGTCCACTATTTCTATAGCTATAACATGTACATACCATTTCTAGATTTTATAAAATTATCACACATTTTCATGTTTAGTCTTTCAAAATTAAATAAGAAAAATCTGTACTAAGTCCTGAATAAATATTAGTTAAATGCTTTTCCTAAATTTAATGAGATGAAAATGTTGAGGTCTATTTCCACCTTTATTATCTTAACTTTTCTAATGGTAATTTGACATCGTATTTCTGGGATATTCAACTTAGTCAAATGTATTAACTTTTTAATATTCTGTTCAATTTAATGTATATTTTGTTTAGATTTTTTATTCTCAGTTCACAAGTAAAGTTGGCCGGTAATTTTTTATACTTACTTTTATTTGAAATTAAGATGATGGTGTCCATACTGTTAGAATTATGGGCTGTTTCTATTTTTCTTGTTGTATGGAAGGGTTTTACAAAATTGGAATGACCGATTGAGAGTTTTGTAGAATTATTCTCTAATACAATCTGAGCTTGATTTTTTTTAATTACTTAATAAAATTTAAATTTGTAAGTGGTTATAAGTGCTATTCACACTTCTATTTCTTCTTAAGTCAGTTTCAGTAAGTTACATTTATCTAAAAATTTATTTCATCTGACTTTTCAAATTTATTGGAACAAAGTGATTTTTTTTTTATCACTGGTATTTTCTTAGCTTTTTCATCATTAGTGTATTTGTAGTTCTGGGGTTTTTGTTGTTGTTGTTCTTTTTGTTAATTTAACCTTTCTTTGCTTTTTTTTTTTTTGATTAGTCTCTCAAGATGTTAAATGTTACATAATATTATCAGAAAACTAACACTTTATCATACATTTTTTTCTTTTCAAAAGTTTATGCTCTTATTTTATCTATTTTCTATGTTTTCCTTCTGTTCTTTCCTTACTTCTTAAACAAGAACATTTAGCTTATGTAACTTTTCTTTTTGTGTTATTATTTTTTTATTTTATCTTATTTATTTTGACACTTTTTGTGTTATTTTATGTAACTTTGTAACTTTTCTTTTTGTGTTATTATGTAACATTTAAATTGTCTTCTGGATTCTGCTTTCACCGCAAGTGTCATCTTTTGGCATGTATCTTTTTTGCTATATAATAATACCTCAGCTCCACATTTTAGCTAGAAATGGCCACCTAATTAGAGAGTAAATTTCCAGTTTCTCTTACAGTTCGGTATGGATGGCCCTCACACTAGGTTTTGACCAGCTGCGGGTAAGCAGAATTGATACGCAGTTTAGGGTTCACCCTCCATGAATATGAAATTGTTTGCCCTTATGCCCTGTTCCTCCCTTCCAATGAACTGGAATGTCAGTATGGTTCTAGTGAGCTACTCTGAATCGTATAGTTGAGGGCGACGGGAACAACTGCTGTGGGCTCAAAGATGAAGCCGCATGTTTGCAGTCTCCTCACATCTATGCCTTTGGAGGTACACGTTTGGCAAGGGGTTGGAGGGGTAGGGTGAGAGAGGTGGCTTGGAAATTTCCTTTATTTCCTAAAATTCCAAGAAAGCTTTGAAAGTATGTTTTGTTGAGAATCTAAATGTTTGTAGCAGTTGAGTCCTACGGAACATACAATTATGGCTTTGCCAGAAGTAGAAGCCTTCAGTTTTCCTTTAACCCATAGCAACTTAACTTCTGCCCTCAATACTTGATGCCAAGTTCAAAGGATAATTTTCTGGCATTAAGTTATTTGCCCTCTCCACAACATTAAACATACTAGCATATTAAGTTGGTAACCATGAATGCATGGTAATGGAGTAAACAATAAAATAGGAATAGGAATGGAGTAAACATTTCTTTAGAGTGTTATCTTTTGGGTCTTATCTTTAAGAAACATAAATAATTTTCCCAGTGGCTATAAGGAGAACAAATCCAAACAAAAAGACCTCAATATGTGGTAGCATTTTCAAACTGTTACCCAACAATCTGAAAAATCTTCTGAAGCTACTTCCTTGCATTTGATATGGGTCAACCTTCATTGATGTCAAGATTTAGTTGCTGTGGTTAAATTGCTCAATTTCTTTTACACATTTTTGGAGCTCTGAAACAGTACACTGAGGCTCTAAAGTAGTAGCCAGTTATAAATAGAATGACCCATTTTCCCTAGATAAATGGTGGATATAGGATATTTATATTAACATAAATTAGTTAACATAAATGCTGTAGGAAGGAAGCATTGATTTCTCTTAGGAATTAATTGGAAATGATCAATCACTATCTTAGAAGTGGCAGTAACATCATTTATCAGGTGCTTATTGTCATAGTGGGCTAAGAATGCCCTTTCGGCTTAGAAATCTGGTGGCCCTAAGGGAAAGCAGCTTGAATAATTACAATAATTAATGTGTATACAACTGGTTCTTGAAGCTCCATTACTCTTAATATTGGGGTAAAGATTTGAGTTCAAAAGAGCCTCTTTAAACAGTGTTTTAAAGTCTCATTGTGGTTTTATCTTTTTATCTCATCAGTGATCAGGACTTTAATCTCAGAAAAATTTTATATAAGGTAATTCAGAAGTGTAATCAGAGGGATATAAAAAATGAATAATCGGTGTGTATTTTACATTTATACAAGTACTACAGACAGGATTATCAAGTTCTGAATGAGGTCTATTATAATCTCAATGTTAGGGACATATCTGAAATTTGTACTGAAATTTGGGTTTTAAGCATCAATATTTAGAATAGATTTATCCTGGAGGCATATTTATTTGTTTATCACTACAAAGCCTCCTCGCTATATCCTTCAGTTTCATATTTGTATTGCAAATTTTTACTCATTCATTTGTTCAAATAGCATTTGATCACCTAATTACATGTCAGTCTGTGATTTACTGCACTAAAATTGATTACAAACCATTTTATTTAGCTTACATATTTTTATGTTATGAACCAAATTTTTTATTTCTTAAAAGAAAGTACATCTGGAAAGCAATATGTAAGATATGGATATATGTGTAAATCAATATTGGATATTTTACCTTCCATAATTTTTCAAAGCTCTATGGGATAGCTGTTGAAATATTCATTATTATACCAAATATCTGACATATTATCAATACTTATTTTGTAAGATATTCTGTTTGAGACTGACTATGCATGCATTTATGAGCATTGATGCCAAAATGGAATGAGAAAACAGCACATTGTTGGGTTTCACTGAATATAGATGCACCATGGACAAGAACTGGTAAAAGGTGTTTGCTAATCTTAGATACATTGGGTACCTTAAAAATGTTAAATGAATTTGAATCCACAATGGATGTTAAGATAAAATATCAAATAATCTACTACTAATATATTGACTGTCAAAAAGAAGAACAGGGAAAACAATGAAGACTATGAATTATTTTATAGTTTCCTTTAGAGATAAAGCGATCACATAGTTTTGCAATAAATATTCTGGGCCAAGAAGGCAGTATGTTTTCTATCTTGTATTTAAAAAAAATATGTTCACAACCTTCGATAATTTTCAAAAATAATCAGTAGTTTGCATAGATATTGATAGCCAAGAGTTGGGATGAGGTTGGAGGTGCACATTGTCTGGCCTGTTTTTCTAATAATTGCAAAAACATGTGTTCCTGACATTGCTGGATTGAAATTGTTGTTGGAAATATAAAATAAATTACAAGTGACTAACAAGAGCAATTTACAAAAGATACACGATCTAGTTCACTAGTCAGCAGGCATATGTTGCATATGGAATTACTATAGTAACCAAAACTAATCAAGAGCTGGCGCCATTTTCTAATTATAGCTGGAAGCCCTGGATCTTGTGCGCTGCACCAGTAAATTGGCCCCAGTAGATTCAAAATGATTTCACTGTTTGTCATTATAGACATTAGCTAAGGCAGGATATTTGAAGAATATGGCCTCTGTAATTTGTTAAATGTATACCCATTTTTATAGTCTAGTTCTATGAATGGAATATTACACTTCATATTACAATTAAAAAGGCATTTATAATTCTATTTAAGAGTTTTAAAGATTAAAGAAAACAATGATTTTTTATGGTGAGGGAACTAAAGCACAACTAAGGACAAAAAGGGGAAAATAAAAACCTCATTAAATGGCTTTTCTTTTTTGACTGATTTTTATCATAAAACACTATCTCTGGACAATCTTGGATAAATTCTTTCATTGCTCTAAGCTTCCAACTTTTCATTTATACAATTTGGAAAAGCAAAACAACCAAGTGCATGAATATTAAAGAACTTCTTTTAGGCATTCTTTTAGGGTAGATCTATTGGCGATACATTCTCTTCATTCTTCTTCATCTGAGAATGTCTTGATTTCCCCTTAATTCCTGAAGGATAATTTGGGTCAGCTATAGAATTTGACATGGCTTTTCTTT